>CAJHQQ010000547.1:0-175593 GCA_905132885.1 Moricandia moricandioides
GCATTGGTGAACCCCCCCTTGGGGTTCATAAGGATTTTTTAATATTTTCTTGTGGGTCTATGAATAGTTATGAACTTATAATTGTTGTTTTCTGCATTGGTGAACCTGAACAAGGAGTTCATAGGAATAAAAAAATAATATTTTTATTTTATTTTTAATTTCAAATTATTGAGAATATATAAAAAAAATTTGAAAATATATTAAAAAAATAAGAAAACTTTTTATTCAATATATGAAGACTAGATTACATAAAATCTAGAAATTGAAGAACATACAAAGCTTATTCATATTCATCACCAAACTTTTGCCAAATATTTTCCATTAAATCAGCTTTCAAACGATCATGCTTCTCTAAATCTCGAACTTCTCTGCGCATGCCTAACATATCACCGACATTAATACTTTCTCTCCTTCTCACCTGCGAACTTCTGGTTGACTCACCTGACTCAAACTCAGATGTATTAATTTGAGCATATCCGTGACGTTCGTTCTCTACTATCATATTGTGCAATATGACACAAGTTCTCATTATCTTTCCTATCTTTTCCTTGTTCCATTGTAGAGATGGGTTTTTAACAATTGCAAACCTCGATTGCAATACTCCAAAAGCCCGTTCGACATCTTTTCTGGTGGATTCTTGCTTTTTTGCAAATAGCTCTGCTTTAGGACCTTGAGGAAGTGGGATGGATTGGATAAATGTTGACCAATTTGGATAAATTCCGTCAGTAAGATAATACGCCATACGGTAAGTGTGGTTGTTGACCTTGAACTTAATTTTTGGTGCTCGACCTTGTATGATGTCATCGAAAACCGGTGACCGATCAAGAACATTGATATCGTTGAGAGTACCTGGTAATCCGAAAAATGCGTGCCATATCCAAAGATCTTGTGATGCCACGGCTTCTAAGACAATTGTCGGCTTTCCTGATCCACGTGTGAACTGACCTTTCCAAGCCGTTGGGCAGTTTTTCCACTCCCAGTGCATACAATCGATGCTGCCTATCATCCCTGGAAACCCCCGTACCTCTCCAACATCGAGTAATCGTTGAAGATCCTCAGGTGTAGGTCTTCGTAGATACTCATCTCCAAACAATTGTATTATTCCATTAGTGAAATTTTCCAAACATAAACGTGATGTACTGTCACCAAGTCGGAGATATTCGTCGTATGTATCTCCCGACTGACCATATGCGAGCATACGTATAGCTGCCGTACACTTTTGAAGGGGAGAAAGCCCGTTCTTTCCCGCAGCATCTCTTCTTTGCTGAAAGTACGGAACTTCACTACTTAGGCGGTCTACAATCCGAAGGAACAATGGTTTGTTCATCCGAAAACGCCTCCTAAACATTTCAGGTGGGTATGTAGGATTTTCCATGAAATAGTCTTTCCATAGTTGATTGTGTCCTCGTTCTCTATCTCTTTCGATATACCCTCGTCTCTTCGGGTTGTTGGTTTGACCGTCAACTATTGTGTCTATGAAATTATCAACCACTTCGTCGACCATTTCATCAAAAGCTTCATCTGCTTCATCACTTGATGAGGAAGACATTGTTGATGATATTTATTGATCTTTTCCTTCCTACAAAAGGCAGTAGGGAGTTTTAATTATTTCTATCTTCATAAGGTTTATATATAATTAAGGTTTTAATTATATATATTTTTGTAACCATCTTTTTTATTGAGTAAAGTTTATATATCATTAAGGTTTTAATTATTTATATTTTTATAACCATCTTTTTATTGAGTAAAGTTTATATATCATTAAGGTTTTAATTATTTCTATTTTTATAACCATCTTTTTTATTGATTAAAGTTTATATATCATTAAGGTTTTAATTATTTCTATTTTTATATATTAATTAAGGTTTGTATCTTAATTTTTTTATTAATTTTGAATTTGAAAGTGAATATAAGTTATGAATTTACCTTTATGGATTGACAAATTGTGTTGATAGTAAGAAGAATGGTTGTGAAATTAGATTCTGAATTATTTTTTTTTTTTGATGTTACTAAGAAAAATCGTTTGATAGTATTGAAAAAATGCATGACCAATAACTGAAACACATAGTCATATATATATAGAAAGCATCCATGAGTACAAAAGCCAAGCGGGGACATACACCCGTGACTACCAAACACATCCTATCAAACGAGTGTGAATACAAAACACATCCTATCACACACCCGTGAAAAATACAAAACACTACTCCCCCGTGAATCAATCTGACATACAACCTACTACTACAACCACCTACTACTACATTACCCGTGACTTGATTTGATACATAAAGAAACCGAGACCTACAACCAACCACGTCCACACGCATCCTCCTCCTTCAACCCGTGACCTGCATAAAGCAAAACAAATACAGTCACTACCAAACAATATACATAAAGCAAAAGAAAGAGCATTTCAGAGATTCAAAAAAGAGTAACCATATAGAAACACTATCAATAGCCACTCACCAACTTAAAGCATTTCAGAAATGAGTTTATGTTTAAGAGCGAGTTCTTGATCAGAAAGTGTTTCTGCATTTTTTCCTAGCAACCTATCAAGGAGTTTCTGTTTGGATAAGTTATTCTTCACCGCTAAAATGGTCTCTATCTGATCAAACGCAGCTTCATTGACGTGCTTCTTGCGTTTTGCTGCTTTGCTAGCCTTGACACCGGGAGGCCTGACATCTTCCTGGCCACCCTCCGCCTCCGCAGGTTCCTTCCTTTTCTCCTTTGCACCATCTCGTGTCAAAGTGTGTGATCTCCATTTTTGATCAAACCGAAGCTCCCTCCAACAATGTTCAAGACTGAACTTGACATTGTAGTCATTAAAGAAGATGTCATGAGCCGCCTTCATGACATCATTCTCATTCTGCCCACTCGCTTGCTCCTTCAAAGCAGCTTCATGACATCCCACAAACTTGCACACCTGCTCATTAACCCTTCCCCACCTCTGCTTACATTGACTCCACTCCCTAGGAACAGAGCCAACGAGCAAAGGGCTTCTATTGACATACTCCTCTATTCGCTTCCAAAATGTTCCTGCCTTCTGCTCATTACTGATGATTGGATCCTTGCTGGTGTTCAACCAAGCACTGATCAACACCAAATCTTCTTTGATTGTCCACTTCCGCCTTTCTGGAGGTTTAGGAACCTCAGAACGTCCTAAATCTATTGGATGACTGCTCGGGGAAGCAAGTAGGTTCACAATGCCGGGAGAGTTTAGGGGTAAAGGTTCCATTTTAGTTTTTGTTTTAAGTTTTTTATTATTGGTTTGTGTTTTCAGATGTCGATTACCTAGGTTTTTAAACTAGTTTTGGGTTTTGAAAGTACAAAGAAGTAAACACATTCCAACAACCAAAAATTGATTACACTTTAACTACACAACTACTACTTCACAGTGACCATTGAATAAACATCAAATCAGTTATTAAAATTAATTAATTACGCAACTCAACCATTTTAAAACATTCATTAACCAACTACTTCGATAACCTATTATACCAACCTACAACATTCATTACTCAACCTACTTCAGTTCTAGTTCAACCCTAAAGGAGGTTCAGGGTTACCTTTTGTTTTCAGTCGAAGCAGAGCTTCTCCAAGTCTGCCACCTGCACAGACAGGTTATACACCTGTCCAGTGAGGCTATCTACCTCCCGAGTGAGGGATTCAACCTCTGCCTGTACATGGAAATCACAATCACAGAGTGTTAGTCAGTGTGTTAAATTAAAAGTAAAAATTGCAAAATTAAAATAAAAGTTGGATTACCTCCAGTCTCTGCATCTTATTATTCACCTCCGACACCGAATTGATCACCACCTCCACCTCCTCCACACGCCTTGTGAGGCGTTCGATATGCTCCTGCACACCAATGACCCAAGGCTGACAATAATGAAACCCATCAGCCTTGGTAACATCAAAAAAAAAATGAGAATCTCGTTTCAAAGTCGTTTAAATACACAAATAAATCACAAGAATTTAAAAGAGAAAACCGGTTATTACCTCGTAGTTTTTGCAGGTGAAGAACCGCTTCCCAGGAAGAGTGTCGTAGTCGTCCTTCCCACGAACCTCGTGAATTATTCTCCCACCACAGGCACACCTCGTCGGAATCCCGTATTCTGAATCAGCCACGTTTGCGAGCATATTGATGTTCTCTTTTTTTCTCTTTGTGTCTCTTCTCTCTGTTGCGGGATCCATCTGTATAAGAAAAAAAAAAATTAGGACACATGCAACTGAAAATCGAAAGCAAAAAACCGATTTCAAACCTTAACTACAAACCCCAAAATCGAATTGAAATCAACCCTAAACGAACTGTAAAACGAACCCACATGTCGATTTTAACCAAGAAATCGAAACACCCTTTTCGATTTCGAACCCTAAGACGAAACCCCCAAATCGATTTGAAATCCACGAGAAACGAACACAAAAACAAACACGCATGTCGATTTTAACCTCGAAATCGAAACCCCCTTTTCGATTTCAAACCCTAACACAAAACCCCCAAATCGATTTGGCTTAACCTAGAAACCTCTCGACACCAAATCGATTGAATCAAACATGCGGAGTGGTGGAGACTCACCTGAGATCGTCTACGAGTGAGGCCGGCGTTGATTTGGTCGAGAAAAGGTCCGGCTCTCGAGTCGCACAAGGAATCGCCTCAGAGACGAACAAACCCTAGGTTTCGAAGAGAAAAGGGAAAATGAGCTTTCACACGCGAATCCCCTATTTTCTCAGTCAAAACGCGAGATCGCGTAGCCACTCAGGCTTTGACGCGTGGCATGAACCCGTATCATCCGGGCTCACTCGCAAGAGACGGGTCACGGAGTAAAACCCAATTAATCTTTCTTTTTAATTAAACGGGCCTAGGAACCCGAGCCCACGATCCGGTTATAAACCGTCGATGCGGGTGGCCTTAAAGGACTACTAACTTAAGTATCTTATCCGCTTATAAACGGCGACCAGTGTTTTCGAAACTGTCTGCTTACCACCGATACAATGGCTTCTTCCACCGGTCTCAACCTCGCCGGAGCTCTGCTTTCCGGAGGTTCTCGATTACCATGTTCGTCCTCTCAAATACCCAGAAAGCTTTCTTCTTCACTGTTATGTCGCAACAACAGAAATGTATCGACACCATATACTTGCTCTTTGCGACTATCCAGAGGCAAGACAACACTCAGTAACTCGCGGAGATTCGCTGTGGGAAAGGAAGCTGAGGATGGCTTCCTCTCGGTACGTTCAAACTCTAAACCGCTTCTCTGTTCTCTCAGTTTCCTTTGTACTCGTGTTTTCTTGTAAGGAAGTGACTGCTAGTTTGATTTCATGTTCTGTTTTTCTCATTGTCACATTGAAGATTGTTTCCAGGGTTGGTTTGATTGCAGTGAAACTCATTGAAAGTTTACAACTTTTGTTGTTCTTGTTTCGAAGTTTCAACCTTTTCTAACATCCTTGGTGTCTGAGTTGATAATAACACTACACTGTGTAGGATTTAAGTGAAGGTAGTGATGAGATGTTCGACGACTTGTTCAACAAATATGGAAAGGTTGTTTACAAGAGCGACGATCTTAAGTCTCCAGCAGCTGAGGTAGATGATGATGCAGAAAGTTTAGCATGTAAGCCTAAAGCCTATACTTCTAAACTTATTGGCTTACTATACGCAAAATGGAGTATCTGAACATTGGTATATGTTGGTCACTTTGTTATCTACTCTTTGCAGTTGCTGTTGAAATGGCTAAAGTTGCGAGTGAAGTAAAAGCTGGAGACATTAAGGTTCTCTTTGTGAAGCCTCTCGTGTACTGGACTCGTTTTTTCATCATAACCACTGCATTTTCCCGCCCTCAAATCGATGCAATTGGGTAATCTATTAAGATGTTTCTCATTCCGCTTGCAAAACTATCTCTAAATAGACTTTCTCATCATGCAGGTCTAGGATGAGAGACCTGGCTGAGAAGAAGTATGGGAGAGTTGCTAATGGAGATGTAAAGCCAAATGCATGGACATTGTTGGATTTTGGTGAGTTTCTTTCTTGCTTTGCTGGTCATCATGCCTTTGGGTTTTGATAAGACAATGACTGTCTATGTTTGGTTGATTGTATTCTTTCAGGCGATGTGGTGATCCATATATTCTTACCTCCACAAAGAACCTTCTATAACTTGGAAGATTTCTACGGAAATGCCATGTCAGTTCCCCTTCCCTTTGAAGATCAAGCGCCACCTCGGAGTTGATGATGATACTATCTGATCCAAGACAAAAGCAAAGGCAAACCGTTTGTAAGAAGTATGTTGACCAAGAAGGCCTTCAAGTCTTTATTTCTGATGCTTTTACACAGCTCTCAGCTTAAGGGGCTAAGATGGTTTCAGCAACATTCGGGAGATCTCGAACATGTTTGTAGTTTCTTTATTGATTATAGTGAGACCATCCTTCTACAAGGCTGGCTCTTCATGGTGTTATGTACTTCAGCTGTGTAATTTCACGGCAACGAAACTCCTGTATTTGATAGCCAATTAGATAGAATATTTTTAGTCGATCTTTAAATGAAAAGGATTCAAATCTTATTTATCACAACCATTGGAAGCTACCATATGAAGATGTTTCTGTGCATAGATGGAGAATAACGCAGAGCATGCTATACTGATATATATCATACAAAGACGCAATGTACAATGTCAAAATAAGAAGAGCCATTCACACAGCTTTATCTCGTTTCTGATGTTCCATAGCTCCCTACATTAGCATGTGCAGTAATCACTGACTCTGACAGGTACAACCGGAACAGTCCAGGCAAACAAGAGACCAAGACTAGAACTCTCTCATCTCCTGTAATAAAATCAATGAACTGATATAGCCTCGGAAATTATAAGTTACAGTGAGAGAGGAATGAATTATTGGGTAAAAGAATAGTTACAGACTTACAGTTAAGTCACGTGTTGGTTTCCTTGAGAGGCTTCAGAGAGACTGAGCTCCATGTCATGTCTTTCAGACCATCCTGGCTCATATGTTTCAAGGAACCCGATTTTGGCTTTGTTTGGGAGGTCGTGAGGATGAACAAATGGAACTCCCTGAGGCCATCCAATCTCCATTTTTATATGCGCGCAAGGGCTGTTCATTGTATTGTGGTTACTCTCGCAGTCCTTGGGGTTGCAGAATCTGAGTTTGATTCCTTTTTTATCTGCAATCTCCTGAACTCGTTGTTTGAGAACTCTCTGTGCTTCTAACCTCAGCCGCTTTGATGGTGGTAGCGGTTTTAATCTTGAATCACTCTTCTTCCTCTTTTTCATCTGTTTCATAGATCCTATACCATCCATGAAATGAAGAACCTTCTGTCATTGAAAACTTCTCATTAAAGAGTAAATTAAACAAAGAACTATGAAACAGCCCTAACCTTTTATATTTTAGTTAATTATTCCTCTAACTACCGCTGTGGACTTCATTCATTAATACTCTCTCTCACACTCAATCATAGGCAACTGCATAACAGTATCGGTCGGCCCTGATACCATGTTGAATTCAGGTTTATCATGAATTTCTAATTTAAAATGAATTGCCGATAAGTAGATAGAACTAATCCTTTTCAATAATTAACAGCTATGGAAGACCAAAGATGGAAACTAAGCGTTAAGACAAAAGAGTAACCTGTGATACCATCCTGGGACTGAGGGACACTGAAGCTTTGCAAAGTCTGTCTTTGAAGGAGTTCATCATTTGAGTGAGGTCTCTGCATAAAGTCATCAACCGAAACCGGAATCTGAAACTGAGCTTCAACACCATGTCCTGCAGCTCTCATCTCCGAGCAACTCAGATTAGTCATTGATTTAGGCATGAGTTTAAAGGCCAAGGAGAATCTCCCTTCTATACTCCCTTGCATACTGTTTAAGTCAGTTCTGTACACTGCAGGACTCACATAACCAGCCGTAGCCTGGTAAAGAGCCAGCCCCGGGTACACAACAGCCTCTTGAGGACCAAGATCCACATCCACTAAAATCCATTGACCGTGCATGTCCCTAATGTGCAACCCCGCCTTATCTGACTTCACAAACGAGATGAGACTCTTGTCAAGTTGGTGATCGTGATCTGAATACAAGAGAAGCTGCTCGTCTTCAGTTAAGTTATGAAACGAAGGCCTGGCGTAACAGCAAACAGACAACACAGAGGAAGATATCTCATTACTCCTCAAAGGAACATTATCAAGAATCTCAGTGAAAGCACAGCTTCTCAAATTCAAATCGAAACCAATCGCATCAAGAACAACACGAGAAGCTTTTCCAAACACAGCAAAGATGTCAGGCAAACCAGAAGGAGGGAAAGCTGCCTCAGTGAAAGTCAAACCAGGTCTATACTCGTAGCTCTCTTGCCATGACTGAGGATCTGAATAGTAGCCAGAGGTCTTGCACCATTCTCTTGAGTCATTCGTGTGGATCATGTCGTTAGTGGGTGGATACGAATCTCTTTGATGGAAATAGAGCCTAGCTGAGTCGAGACCGGATCTAAGGAGGGCTCCATCGGTAGGAGGAAACTGAATGATTGCGGCGGAGTACTGTGCTAGAGATTGAGATAATGTTGAGACAGCTAACTTGTAAGAATCTGAAGGCAAACCTTCTGTAGGAACTAAATCACAGACCTTGACACGACCCAATGTAGGGATACCATTTCCTGCCATCAAAACCTCGAAACAGAGACTCAAAGCAAATCAGAAAATTATCAATCCATGGTTGATGCTTCTGAAAGGTATCATCTTGAATATTGAATCAAAGCTCTCTCTCTCTCTCTGATGCTAAGAGACCAGGAAAGACTGAGGCTTCCACGACAGGAGTAGGCCCTAGAGGCGAATCTAAGAGAAGCCAAAGAGGAATCAGAGATTGACCATGGTGTACCGAACCAAGGACAAGTAAGCTTCACCAGATTTAAGCGCAGGGGAACGACAAAAACTTAAGACCAGAAATGTCAAAGCTGAAGCCTTTTCAACCAATCTCTGTCGGGAAATTGATTTGTCCGATAGAGATAAAAAAAAATCAAAGCTTTTTATGAATGAGCGACTCTGTTCTTCCATTTCAGAAAATATGTGAAGCCCTTGAAGAATAATTTGTTTTACATAATGGCCCATTTGGTTTTGTTTTGCAGTTTTCTGACTTTCAGAAGTTTTGAACTTTAGGACTTGAGTGATAGATACATTGGATGTTAAGGAGACAAACAGAAGAGAAGAGGATGGTGAGGATATTGATGACAACTCCAATCTATTGACGTGTGGGCAAGAGCAAGACAATCAATCAATCTGCCAGGTGATTAAAGTTAGTGTGTTTTTCTTTCTGGGTCTCACTCTTGTCATCTCAGAGCGTCTGTGTTTAGCTCAAATCCTCTTTAGCAGTCTCAAGCCAAGCAGAGACGGAACTAGCGAGCAACGTGTCAACAAAGGATAAAATGCACTGCAACTAGTAAACAACGTCTTAACAAACGAGAAACGAAGAAGGAGAAGTACGCCAACACAAAAAGTCTGGAGAAACAACACATGTCGACCTTCTTCTCCGCTAGGCAATTCAAGTGAGATACAAACATGGGACACCATTGGAAGGAGGCAAAATCGCAGAGTCCGAGTCTGCAGAGCTGTTTTCAAGCCGTGAAAGAAAGAAAGCAAGTACAGATAATGGTCCTCGTTAAACTTACATGGTTGGAGCTAGTCCAATATGCATGTAGGGTATGTTGCTTTTCTTAATAAATAAAGGGTATAAGATTAAAGTTTCAATCATCATGAAGCATTACTTGCAATGACAAACCTTCAAATAAGCACAAGACATCCAAGAAAAGAAATAAGATGATAAACCTCTGCTTTATAGATGATAAAAGGGAGACATGTTCTACACATGATTCTTAAATATGAAAAAAAAACACAAAACATAAAGGGGTTCAAGACAGAAACTAGAAACAGAGATTTATGGATAGACACAAGACTACTTGGATCGCTGTCTCATCTTTCTACGCTTCCTCTTAAGTCTCCTCATGCGCTTCTTCTTCCACTGCACACAACATACAAAACCAAAGCACAACATTGACATTAGTTTGTTTTCAATCAGTCAATAACATGTGATCTAATACTCTAAACCAAATGCAAAATTGATAAGCAAGTTCAATCATCATTGTTTATATCAAAACCCACAAAACTTAGTCAGATCCATTTTCTTTCGGGGACCTAATGTAAACACAAAGAATACAAACCAAGGAAAGCTATATAGCTCGAGCTAGAACAAGCAGAGGTGTTACAGATAGAAGTTTTCATACCTTCGCCCTCATCGTGAAATCGCCGCTATCAGATTCTCGCTCTCTTGTTGCACGTTGAGTGCTCCACTAGATATATATAGCTAGGGTTTATGCTCTCCCTTTCAATTAAACGGGATAAGGCCCTGAACTTTTAAAACGGGCCAACTATTTTTAAGGCCCATCTAAGGATTTTAAACTTTAAGCAGAACAAGAAAGTACCTGAGATGTACAGAGAGGGGATATGAGAAGAAGACAAAGAAAAGTACTGTTTCTTCTTCTTACACTGACATGGTTCCAAAATTTGACTTAAACAGTAATAAACTCATATCCATCCTCATTCCCATTGCAATCACATATACATTTTTGTCACCCTCTTTCAATTTTTTGCTGCTTCCCACTGTGCAATTTAATATTTACTATTGAATTTGGCATCTGGTTCACTGCAGCAAACAGCTAAGAACCCAGCTCAACCTGCCCTCTCTTTTTTCTGCAGCCAATATATGTATGTCCCCTTGGTTCCATTCACTTTCACTAAATGCCATTGTAAAGATATACTACAAGATTTTTCATGCATGCTCTTTGACAAAACTAAACATATACTCCAACCTGAGTTAATGCAATGAGAGGAGCTACCACCAACTTGATTTAATGCTCCTTCAAATTTCACAAAGATTGTGGCTTTATACTTTTTACACACTTTAAGAATAAAATTACATTGTCAAAAATAACTCTACTTTAATACATAATTTAAAAAAATTATATGTAATAATTGTCTTAATTAATATGGGTAAAATGGAGAAAAAAAACTATACAATTACATTGAAATCCCAAAACAACAATCTTTGTAACCAAAACAACAATATTTGCGGAATGGAAGGAGTATCATTTTCTGCATTTGATATAGTACATTGCATCTTTGTCACATTCAATTAACATTTTAACAATGGTTGCCAAATTAGGATAAGGACGTGCATCGTCCTAGTTCATAGACTAGGTAATCCCTCTTAGCTAAAAGAAAAAAGGTTGTGTATCCCACCATGTCACAGATTCATTTTCCAATGAATGACATAGTCAAATCTCACAGAAACAACAAAAATTACCCTAGCTAGGTTTATAGGATCTTTATACTGGATTAGTTTTGGATTTTCCTATTTGTTTTTTATGAATAAAATGAAAACTATAACATGGATAGCTAGTACAAAAATAATATTACATGTTGTGAATATGAGTGTGAAAATTAAGGTTCCCGTTCGAACCTTCTAGTAATTAAAAAAAAATTATGTGAAGATTAAGATTCCGGCTCAAACCTTCTAGTAATTAAAAAAAAAACTATAACATGTTACTACTTACTGTCTGTTTTACATACTTTAACTCGGTATTTATTCTCTAACTAATTCCTCCTTTCTTGTCGGCCTTTTCTACTTAGGCCATTTGTCGTGACTCTCAAGTTACCCCAATATATAATGCAGAAAGTATCAATAAAATAGAGATATCGAAAAAAGAGCAAAGAGACATTTGAATAAAAGCATCATTAGAATCAAACTGGTGATAGAGAATCTAACCAGAGGGCGCAAGACTGGGAACCATCACGTTCTCTACTTCATTTCCCCAACTTTGTTTTTAGGATATTTTATTATCCTTGTTACTACTTTTTTTTGGATTTTATTATTTCTTATTCGAAACGATATGATATTTCTATATTTGATTTTTGTACATTTGTCTCTATCAACAAACAAGTATTATAAAAAGTTTGAAAGTGTACTACTGTACATATATTTTAATTAAGCTAAGATAATACAATAATACAATTTCATCAATTCATGCCAATGTTTTGTAGCTCTTTTTTTTTTTCATAACTAGTTATTTTTTGTATTTTGCATATTGTTCATAGAATGCGACTAGTGATAACCTCCATTTGAATTCGTGAGTACGGTGTAGATATAAATGGTTGAACTTTTTTTTTTGTGTTGTAGTAATCAGTGATTAACACTGTGGCTCGTACGTACCATTTTGGGTCGAATATGACAGCCAAAAGACAAATATTAACCAAGAAGTGTATGGGTCCCTATAGTTTCATAAGTTGGTCAAAAAGACAGCAGATATTTTTTGGGGACTGTTTTATTTTACTTTTATATGGTATATTTGATACTTTAAATCAAACAATATGCTTGTAATTTTAATTAGTAAAAATAAAATACGTTCATAGGGTTTCCTGTTTTGTAAAACCCTATTTTTGGTGAAAAGAAGCATTCTTCCAAACTTTGAGCCTACTTTTAATCCAAGACTGTAATCTTATAAGAAAAACTAATGTAATAGTAGTTTCTGTTATTAATCATTTTAATTTTTTGGTCAGATGTTTGCTATGTCTACAATGGTGGAAAGTTTTTGGCAAACGGTTTTTAGTGATACTTAAGACATTTAATACATTTGAGAGCTAACACTAAGACCAATTGATTGATAACATCGTAGTTATATCAACAACTGATATACTAACCACAAGGTAGTGGTATAGTGATTTCTATTGGATAATGAGTTTTTTTTTTTGGGTCTAGATCAGAAATCAATTTTTTTAGTACGAAATTGTTAGTTTTTCATATGGTAAAGTGGCGTAGATCTCTAACTTTCGGATGTGTTTGTTACCGATGACCTCCAAATACCCTTAGTTAATAAAAAAAAAAACTGATAGCAGTATTACTACTCTTATGTTTTTTTGTTTAAGTGGAACAATGATAAAGGAAGCATTCATATCTCCATTTTTGTTCTCTAAATCTCTGATATGTGTTGTAAATGTTTAAGTGGACAATGATATGGTATTGTTGTCGCTAAATTGAGCTGGGGAAGAAGGAGAAATCCAACGGAAGGGATTGAACACACAATGTTCAAGAATGACAAACAACTTTTATTTTGTGATGCATTTGTATACAGTACAAAAGTTATTGGAACCAGGCTTTCTCTTCTTTCTTATATATAGACAAAAGTTACTCGAAAAATGCAGATAATATGACTGACATCTTTCTTCACGCTTTCACCATTTTCCTAATTTACCCCTCAGTTTATTTGTAAACTAGTTCAAATATTCTAAACTAAATATGAATAACCATGACGATCAGTATCCTTACAAATATATATATATATATATATATACTCCCTCCATTTTTAAATACTGAAGTTTTAGAATAATAAATGGTTATTGAAAAATTAATTTTTAATCTAAAAATGTGATTAAAATATAAATTTAAAACTAATCAATTATAAAATAGAATACAAATATATTATTGGTTACATAGTTTTTGATAAAATTAAAAATTACACTAAAATATGAAAATATCATCGATTTTGAAATATAAATTTTTTTTAAACATCATTTATTTTAAAACAGAGGGAGTATATTTCTCCACGAAAGATTACAAATACATTCTTAAACTATCAATGACGATCTTTATACAATGATATCTGATGATTCTTGATCTAGACCAAAACACATGACTCTTTAATCTTCAATTATTACACTAAAGTTTGACACTGATTAAAATAACTAAACGGGTTTAGAACTAAGCCGATACGGAAAGGATTTGCATTTTGGATTGTCTCTTTTAACATACAAATTTTCTTAAAACATAAGATTATAAAATAGAAAAGAAACAAAAGCTGTCGCTTCACTAAAGTGTAAAATACTAGTATCTAAAATGTTTTCATAATAAAGTACAAATGGTAGATAATGAGTCAAAAACATTTTTATAATAACTAAACATGTGGTTAATATCTTTGGAATCAATCTGTGAACATGGGAAGCACTTCTCACTCTTAGCTACAGTAATTAATAACGCTCTGGTTTTCCCCAGTCTCGAACAACTCGCTCCATGCAGAACCACCAATTGAAAAATCAAATATTTCTCTTTATTTACATTCTGAACCCGAATCTAATCTCATCTGATGGAATGGCCCCGGTTAAACTAAAAATAACAAAATTAACCCCAACTAAAACGAAGAATAAAGTCGGTACAAGTACAATTAGAGTCCGGTTCGGTTCTTAGTTTTCGCTAGTCGGTTCAAGTCTGGTTCGATTGGTACGGTTCTTGGTAGTGTTGTTACTCTGTAGCTGTGCTCTGGCTGAAGAAGATGATGAGGTCGAAGAAGTGAAAAGCTGGCCGAAGAAGAGACCTGACTTGGGACCACCACGGAGAGAAGAGACAGGAACATTTAAGAACAGGAGTGATTCTGACATGTGCGGACTGAGATCTCGGCATACCATGGTGCTGTTTCATCCTTGGTCCGCCGGTGAAGTTGCCGGGACTGCTTGAGCTTCTCTCGAGTCCATGAAACACGATCTTCCCCGAAGCATTGAGTCTCGGACTATCCGCCGTCACGGTCAATGCCCTCGTCTCGTTACTACTCTCCGTCGTCTCATCATGACGTCGTGGCTTCCTCTGTTGGTTGCGTAAGTGGTGGTGTGCACGTGACCTAGCGAACGGGTTTGGAGCGTTGGGTTTGTCGAGATCTAGAGATAGTCTAGGAACATCGTCGAGCTCGTGGCCGGAGGAAGATGAAGACGAGAGGGAGAGACGGGAGGAGGAGATCGACGTTGACGACTCTGAGATGTCTGAGTCCTTTATCAACGGCGGAGGAGGAGGAGGAGGAGCTGCGGCTGTAGATTTGGAGCTCCGGTTGAGAAAATGCCTAAACGAGCTTGTCTTGGGATTTGGAGTTGAAGAAGACAACCGTGACGACGACGACGACGACGGCGAAGCTTCTTCCGGCGTTTTGTTGAGTCTCTTAAGGCCTAAAAGCTCACGCCATCTCACGGTGCAACGAGGAGCTCTCGGGGAGAAGAGGTAAGGATCGATCTCCATCTCCAATCTCCGGCATGGTTTCTCCGCCGTGTTCACCGTAGGGATCACAGGCTTCTCCTCCGGATTAGCCGCGCCGGAAAACTTAAGTGGGACAAGCTTTCCGTCGGAGAAAAGCTCGTCGGCGGTTAGCATTGTGACGGGATCTTCGAGAAGAAACTCAAAGTCGGCAGCTTCTTCGTTTTCTAACTGAGGATCCAACGGTTGAGATTCTTGGTTCATCACTGAAGTTTTGGAGCTCTTCCGACAATGACTCGCCGGCGATAGCTTCTCCGGAGAAGTACCAACGTTTTTAACGCAAACCGACGTCATTTACAGACGATACCTAGAGAGAGAAAGAGAGTGTTTTTAGGGTTTGTAGAGAAGTGGCAATGACAGAGACGAGCCATATATACAGCTCAGCTCAGATTCTCATTTAGACAGAACACACGTGTTCTCCTTTACTGGATACTATAACTTCGGGTAGAGCTTCTGGTCGGGTCGGGCCTAAAACGGCCCAAATTGACTGATGAAAGTTAGATACTCGCAAAAGATAATTACCATTCGGCACCCACGTCCGTTAGTATCTTCAATACAATGTGAAGAGACCAAGAAAACTAGTTTAGTCTTATAAATTAACTTCACAACTTGTATGTTATTTTACCAGATGACACCAAATTTCGATGATTCATTGGATACATTTAAACTATAATTTATGGTGCATATATCTGTGTAACTAATATTGTAGGCTATAATTTGTATAGCATATGAATGGACTTGTACCTCACAAGTCACAACTCACATTCTCCGAAGATGAAAGATCTTATGTTACGTCCAATCCAATAGATGTGTTAATTTCTCTGTTTCTTAACTAATACTCCCTCTATTTTTATAAAAAAATTGTATGCTTTGAAAATTTCTAGCATATTAAAAATATGTTGTATATTGATTAATGTATTATTTTATGTTTAACTATTTCCATAAATTTTTTCGAAAAAAAAATTCATGTTTTAGAAGAAAAAAAATTGTTTCAAAAAAATATTTTTACATGTTCAACATATTAATTAATAGCAAACTATAAACTTCAAAGTGTTTTTTAAAATCTTGATGATTAAAATTATGTGGAATAGCTAACTACAAAAAAATAATATATATGTAAAATAAAACTTTATATGTTTTCTTAACAAGTGTGAAAATTCTAAAAAATATGTTTTTGAAATAGAAAGAGTATTATTTAATAAAATGTATTGAAATAATTATTTTAAAATATTTTTTTTCTAAACAATATATTATTTTAAAACCGAAGAGAATAAGTTTTTGAGTTATAAGCTCGTACGTTTTTTAGAGATGGGTTTAGGTATAATAATATTTTTATTTGGGTTTAAATTATTTTTTATAAGGGAATTTAGTAGTTTTAAAAGTACACTAATTTAAGGTTAGTAAAAAGATATTTACTCCACCTTCCTCCCAATCTTAAAAATATGGACAAATGAAAGCTACCGTTTTGTGTTCCGTAGATCTATCGATTCACCTTAAGTCGCAAAAGACAACCCTGAATATCAAAACGTAAAGTTGTAGGTAAAACTATAAATGGTTCGACCCGTAATTACTTCTGTACTTTTTGCTTGTTCAGACCAATATTTACAGGTTTTGTGACAACACAAATAAATTTCTTCCATACCTTCAACAACCCGAATATTAAATGTTCACAATCACACCCGGGAGTAATAATTAAAGATTAATTATCATTTGTTAATTATACTGCTTCTGTAAATATATATTTAAAGTCAATTTGTAAAAATTGAGCAAAAACCATAAAGTCATCATCCAGCTATCATATGATTAGTTTTCTCTGAATGGATTAAACATTTTCAGTTTTAGTTTGTGGTTTCCAAATCATTTTCAGAATGTTCTTTTTTTTTTAACATCGGAGAAACTGGAAAATATCGTTTAAATTAAAAGTTTCTTTTAGAAAAAAAAAATCTATTTGACAATGGTAATTAGGCCTCGGCATTCGGGTACCGATCATTTTTTTCAGGTTTTGGATTTTCCGGATTTTGAAATTAAGCTCCATTCAGATATTACAAAAATTCGGATCGGGTTCGAGTCGGGTTCGACCAAATCTGGGTGAGTTCGGTTCTTATGATTAGGAACATGAAAATAACCAAATAACCAATATATCTAAAACGGGTACGGATATTTGTATCCAAAATAACAATATTACTCGATTTGATTCGGAGATTTTATAAACAAACTAATAAAAAGTACCAAAAATAACCAAAATACTCATTTAACACGGTTTTGCTTGAGTATTTCTATCCAAACAATCTTATTTTATCCAAAACACACAAAGTATTGAAAACCCATTCGGTTATTATAACTAATATTTTACGATACATATTTACATTTTGGATATCTTCGGATACTCATTAGGTTCTCAGTTCAGATCGGGTTCGGTACCGGTTCTTCGGATACAACAATTGAAAACCCATTCGGTTATTTACCCCGAATCCGATCGAGTAGGGATCCTAATTTTTGAGTCGGTTTCGAATCGATTCTTCGGATCCGGATATTTTGTCCAGCCCTAATGGTAATTTGCTAATGGTGGTTGTAGAAAAAAAAATGATAGATCACAGTTACATAGAGAAAAATGTAGAAGTTGACTTTATGGTATCTTAATTATTTATACCACACGGTTCTTCATTCCTATCTCGTGCTTAAAAACTACGATATTCCTCTCCATCTCTCTAACATCAGTTGAAAAATTAAACAGGGACCTGCTTTAGATATCAATAGAAATGGAAGCTGAAGAGGAGAATAAAGGCAGTATAAGTATGGTCGAGACTAAGCTGCCTCCTGGGTTTAGATTCCACCCGAGAGACGACGAGCTCGTCTGCGACTACTTAATGAAAAGAAACGTTCGCAGCCTCTATCAACCAGTTGTCTTGATCGAAGTCGATCTCAACAAGTGCGAGCCTTGGGACATTCCTCGTAAGTTTTTTAGTAATACCTTCTTTTTCTTTTTGGTTCCATCTCTTGTTTTCTCAAAGACTCATATATATGAAGCTTATATGTGTGTGTACACAAAAGTCTCTCAGCTCATCAATCATATAGTTTGATCATTCGATCGTACGTAGTTAAGCATGTTATAACATAATCCATATAAATTTATAATCGCCAACCACGATTCGTTGATTGTTTCTTCCATATTTCTAGTACAAGATAGATCATCATATGTTGATAAACCAACAAAACAAAGAAGAAAAAAACAAAGTTCAACTTGCGAGCCACTTGAAAAGACTATTTAACTGCATAATTATCAATGGCTAATCATACACCTTATTTTTATTTTTTAAAAAGTATATCAATAATGTATCATTAAAAAAAACAAATGACCGTAATCATGCATACGTGTTGAATGCCTATTCGGTGCTTGGTAACTGGGAACCTGGTTAGTTAAGATATGATGCAGATCGATGGGAATCATTTGGGTATTATTGTATACATCATAAAAGATAAAGACAATTCCGAAAAGACTTCTCTATGTCTTATCATAATCTATCCAATAAATATTGAAGAAAATACACTTCTTTATTCCACTATGTGAAATGCAAATGAAAGAGCATTCAACGCCATCAGCATTATATAAAAAAAAACCCATCGATTGCTTAACTTCTCATCAACATATAGGTTTAAATATATAACATTACTATTTACAATTGTACAGAAACGGCCAGGGTAGGAAGTAAAGAGTGGTATTTTTACAGCCAAAAAGATCGAAAATACGCAACAGGGCAAAGAACAAACCGGGCTACGGCCACCGGTTATTGGAAAGCAACCGGTAAAGATAGAGGAATCCAAAGGAATGGTAGTCTCGTGGGCATGAGAAAGACACTTGTGTTTTACAGAGGTCGAGCCCCTAAAGGTCGTAAAACTGATTGGGTCATGCACGAGTTTCGCCTCCAAGGGACTTTTATCCACCACTCTCCCAAGGTAAATATTATTACACCATCTACTCCTATTATATTTTGGTTAAATTTCAATTTTATTACAAGTTTGATATCATTTTCAAAATTTATCATTAATAAATGATTATTTTCAAACCTACTCTAAATTTATGATGAAATTAGACTAAACTATTTTTTCTAAATATTTATAAAACATTTTAAAACTCAATCCCACTATTTTAACATTACACATTAAACAATAACCACTAAGTGTAAATTTAAAGGTTAATATTTTTTTGATTAAGAGTATTTTTAAAAAGTAGTATTTCAGTTATGGTATTTTTAACAATTTTTCTAATATTTTTGAAATTCATAATAAACTTTGTTGGGGTTAGTTTTTAGATTATTATTATTATTTTGCTAAATTTTGGTAGTTTTTAGATTATTTGTAAGTGTAGTATATATTTCTTGAATATAAATATCAAATTAAGCATGAATCAAGCGTCTAGGGGATGTCACAATCATATTATCCCGTGAATTATGGCAAACGTTTTGACTTTTTTTTTTTTTCTTTGTTTTCATATTCAACCTGAATGTATTTTATCTTTGAAGGGATATCGCTGACGATTTTACAAAATATTTATTTGTGGCTTACCTTACCTAAGATGATCTTTGACTTGGCACATATATATCTACTCTCAACCATATGATTTTGACATTTGTTTCTATTTCAATTTTTAAAATACAATTTGCTTTGTTTTGAGGGAAAAAAACAGGAAGAATGGGTATTGTGTAGAGTTTTCCACAAGAAGAGCAATGAAGTCGACAAGGACAACAAGATGAGAAGCTGCTCTGATGAAACAGCTTCTGCAACAATGGACTTCGATCATCATTATTACATCACCAACCAGCAAGTGCCCTGCTTCTCCAATTTGTCACAGAACCAAATCGGTTTGGTCTACAAGGATCCCAACTTGTTGTCTGTTAATCCTTCCTCTGACCAGATGGTTCTCAAAGCTTTGCTAAGTCAGCTCACTAAGAATACCAAAGAATCACAGAGCTATGGAGAAGGAAGCTCAGAGAGTCAGTTAACCGACGTTGGCATACCAAGCCACGATGCTTGGAAGTATTGATCACTACCATGAATCATATTATTCATCATTTGAAAACATTTATTCATCATTCTCGTGTAAACACTGTTATATATCATTATGGATTAGATAATAAATCACATAAAAATAATATTATAGTTTAAAAACATTTTTAACACAAAACATGAAAATTAATTATTTATGTGAACACAGTTAAATCTCCGAAGAGACAAACTTCTAACAAGAAATATCAAAATATCTATATTTCAAGAGGAATTGGTCGCGTTTACTGTTTTAGTGATGCAACTGCATCCCGTTAGAGAGTCCAAAAAACGGCAGGTCGTTTTTTGATCATTTGTGTAAGATTCTTTGCTGTTGATTAGATGTGATCAGTGTAGGAGCTTATGTTGAAGTAGAGAGATGAGTTAAGAGGATCATTTAGTATGTTTATTTGTAGATGAAGCTTAATGATTCTTCAAAGTTACAAGTTCATGCAAAAAAAAGAAAAGAAAAATAGCTTTCTTTTCTCATATACATTATTTGAAAAAAATGTACAGTGATCATGCTGATGAAACAGCTTCCTCTGGCTCTTGCTTCTTATAAAGTTGGTTATTACAACGTAGAGGAGTTGTTGTTGTTGTTTTCAGGGAGAAACAGATATCTGAAACGAGAATCAAAAGGGAGTATTCCACAGTTACGTGAGGCAAGAAGACTTTGTCTTCTCTGAGAGATGCACTGTTCCACAAAAGCTGCTTGATGTGGTGGAAGGTACTTCGATATCCATACCCCTAAGTTCGAATCCTCCACCAAACTCTTGGCATAACAATGGACCATTTTGGGTACCAAGAGCTTCCCTTTGCTGCTCAGCCCTACCGATGCTTGTATGAACTCCCTTTGAGCTTCTAGTAGCTCTTCCTTCACTCCTTTCGCTGTGTAAATCCTCACCTGCAACACGATACACAAAGTCTACTTCACGTTCCATACTTCTATGTATAACAAAAGGAGAAAGATAGTTAGTTTACCGCAGGGGAAGAGTACATTCCGCAGCTTAGGGCAAAGGAGAGAAGAGGCTCATGTGTAATAATGCTTGCCTTGCGTTGTTCTTCTGATACTTTCAGCTTGTTGATGGCAAGAAGCAGAGCCTGCACAATCAGAAGACAGTATATGTTAACTGATTCTGAAAAACACAAACAAAAGAACACCTGAGTTAAATGTTATATACAATTTGTGGCCTGTGCGTAGGCGGTTTCATCTTTAGTATCACATACTCCATTGTAGCTGCAGTATATGAGTGTCCTCCAACCGTATAGGCAGCCTGTGGAGCAAGCACAAAGGAATAAGAACGATAAGAAGAACAAAACAAAGCTTATTTCAAGTGATACATAACCTTTTGCATCAACGAGAAGAGCTTCAAGTCACTTTTTGGGACACCATAAGCCAAATACGCCTGCATATAAAAAGAAGTGACAACTCTCATAAGCATTCATCACATAAACGTTTTTGATAAGTAGAAGGAAAAAAGAACTAACATGCATGATCAACGCGTTATAAACGTTAATCCAGAAAGCTAGCTTCTCATTACAGCTCAAATGAATTGGGTTTACTCTAGCAAGTTGCTCCACCAGTGTCCTATTCACAGAATCAGTTTTTGAGTCTTAGTTTAATAAGATTGACAAAAACCGTTAAAACAAGTTAAGGAAAGTAAACTTTATTACCTGAACCTTCTCAATGCTCCAGAAGCATATTCCAGCTGTTTCTTCCCAACAGACATCCAAGAAACCTCAGATGCCAAACTGTAGTTACCAATCTCCGCCCAGCTTAACTTCCCGCGAACTCTGTAAGGATCAAAGATGTTTCCTGTGGCCAAGATATCATTGTTACTTTGGATATCTATTTGAGGGCTTTGCACCCATGAAGAGATCTTTGACCGTTCTGTTGAAGGCCACCACGATGATGAGCTTGATAGATGCCCCCGTGGTGATGCCACTGGTGAGAGTTGGCTCTTGTTTGAGGATGCTTTTGAAGATACTGTTGGATCAGCAAGAGACATGAAGATGTTTTTCATACATCTCACCATTTCTTCAGACAGTAGATTAGGGTGATCCCACAGGAACTTAGGTAGTTTCCTCGCTTTTGTCTTTCTCATTAGCCTCTTCTCAAGAAACTGATTACTTGGGTCTAATGTTTTCTGGTTTTGTGCGGTGAAATGTCAGATACATTTGTTCTTTGCTATCCTAAAAGCTCTAGGAAAGAGAATAATAGTTTATACCTCAATGGTTGATTCTGCCTGAGATGATTCAGATGAAGAGTCTTGGTTTTGAACTGTTTGGTCTTGACATGGACTGTCTTCTACCAATTGATGTAGTTCAGAATCCGAATGATTCAAATATCTCAAGGAAGAGGAATTCTGCAGAGCTAAGACATAGTTACACACCAATATTGATTACAATAAAAGCAAGACAGTAATGAATATATAAAGGAGATGCATACTGGTGGAGAAGCTGAATGTGTCAAATATTCAGCTAGTCTTCTCTCGTTTCGTTCTTGGCTAAGTTGGAAATTAAGTGACATCATTTCTTGCTCTAGCTTTGTGACTGCTGTCTCTAGCGTGGCTATATTGGAAAGAAGTTCTTGAGCCTGCCCAATTTTTCAGACATTTATCATTGAAACAAAACTGTAATTTCAAAAAAGCAAACACAATAGCATGAGTTGAGTGGAGCATACAGGATGTGGAACACTACAAGAAGAAGAGAGTTCCCAAGGATCCTTCTCCATGACGCTCTCTAAGAAAGTATGCAGCTCTATTTCTTCTTGGAGTTGTAGTTGCAATCTTTTTACCTGGAACATAAAGCTTCTTTCAGAATTGGTAAACCTTGCAATTTATTTAGAAAATGCAGACTCTTTTTGAGTTCAGAAGCTCACATCCTCCTCAAGTTGATATCTATATGGAAAAGATTTACCACTTGTAGACTCTTGGCATCTCTCTATGCCCTGTACACAATTAAGCAAGCAAACAAGCTCTTATGTTGTTTAAGAACTGCATAAAAACATTCAACACGTACAATCTAGACTTAATCTACGTTCATACCTCTGACTTAGATTTAAAAACTTGAGAGTCATACATCCTAAGTCTCTGGAGTTTGGCAGTTAACACCATTAAAACCAAATGATGAGCTTCTCCAACAAATGTACTTCAGCTTCTTCTCTCAAGTACAAAAGACTTAAATGACACAATCCCTGCACAAAACAAGATTCATATAATAAATGAGGTAACAATCTAGAGGAAAAGTCCAATGAGGTTGTCTGCTAAGCACAAGACACTAATCAAAATAATGGAGATTTGATAATGGATTTTTCTCAGACATGTAGTCCAAAGTACAAGATTGAAGAGGCAAGACAAGACACTGTTACACCTGTGAACATCTAATAAGGACAAATATAATTATAGATACAGAAAATAAGAACAGCAACATGTCTTGTTAAAAAATGACTAGACACCTAAACGTACACATGGTCAAAAATTTCACATTGAAATGCTTTGCCAGGTTAAGCGCCTATTCATTCTAGATAAGTTATCTAAGATAACTCAAAGAACCACCTAAAACAAAGATACAATCTTTGAACATGCAATTCTAGATATTGTTGGAGATTTACAGAATGTGTTTGTTGTTTGTTCTTTCCTTTAAGATATGAAGACTTTTGAGCTTCGAATGTACTGTTGCCTTGTAAAAAAAGATCCATTAAACAACCTTTGATGAAAAGAGAAGACAGGAAGAAAGAAGAGGCTAAAGACACTATTCCCTAAAGACATATCAAGTGGGTCTCTTAAAGGACAAATCTTTCTAACTGACTATGAATATTCCAGCATCAATGGTCCTAATAAAGAAAAAAGATTGAAACTTTGAATCCCAGAGTAATCAATTTTCTGCAACAAAACATAACTCAAACAAGGAAAAGAGAAAAAGAACAGTGGGAACAAAAGCGAACCTTCTTAAAACCCTAAGCTTCGTCTGAAACTGCTGTTAGATTCTCCCACACTAATCTTAGTATTCTATCTATCTCTCTGGCTTAGGGGTCTTAGGTGTCACAGAGAGCATAGACCCTCTTATTTATTTTCCAATCTTAAAAAGTTTCTCAGTTTGAAATTCAAAAAAAAATCTCTAATTCTGAGTCAACATTTAATGCTAACTAAAGAAAGTCTATTTTTTTCTTATTATTATCCAATAATGAATCAAAGTAATGAGTTAAAGTAGAAGACAAAGATACAGTTGAACAGAACAGAAGAGAATCTGTAACACACTGCTTTCAATCTACACGGGCACTTGGAATTTAATGTCTTTTTCTTAATAATTTCAAAAGTAAATTAAACTGAAAAGAAGAGAAGAATAAAACAATCTTGAGAAAACCAAAAAAAAATATTGAAGCATTCTCACATGCAAAAACGCATGTTTAAACAAGCAAGATCCTTTGTCGCTTTGTGGATAGAGCTTAGTGAACTGGAGCCTGATTCTCTTGTCTTCTTGTCTTTGTTTTTGTTTTTTTCATGTTGACAATGTATAGTAATATTCCAAGATTTTTATATTTTGAAATTTGAAAAAACAACGAGTAAACAACTGAACTTTCCCAGAATATCATGGTGCTATGTTGTTTGAAATAATTCTCTTGTATACCATTTTTTTTTTGTCTTAGACCTGTTAGATTCTTGTGTATATTTTCCTAAAGCATCACACTTTTAACAAGCACATATGATATATCTGGTCGATTCATCAGCACTGATTCAAAATATGAGTTTTACATCAGCATTGATTAAAAAGATAGCTTTGATGAACATAGAACCTAAAGAACTAAAATATGCACATTCACAAAAAAAAGCTGAATGGGTCAGTCCATACAATAGTCCTGCAGCACAATCTCTTCACTTCTCTTTACTTAATTTGGCTTTGCAGCTTTGTAGATGAAGATTGTAATGAACAAACGCCAACTCTTTCAAGTGCTGTTTCTCACAAAGGCTCACACCTTTGGTGAGCAGCAGCTTCTCTGCTACGTTTCTCTTCAGTTTGTACCTTGAAGCACCTTCACATGTCTGGCTCAGAACCTTAATGGCAAAACTCTGCAGTTCTGGATGCTCGCTCGCCTTTTGAGCCCACCACTCACCTGCAAAGAGAGATTCAACAACACAATTGTCTGCAAAACAGTAACATCCAAAATCAAGAGGTTCACACACCTGGAGCGATTCCAGTGATCTGATCAGCTTGACTGGCCTCATTAAAGCAACCTTTACCGAGCCTATACGTCTTAAGCTGTCTGCCAATTTTAGCTATAACGCGACATTCTTGTACTAAATAACCCACAGCTGAGATAAAATCAGTTGTAACTTCTGTGTCATTCTGAAACTCAGTTGAGTAGAAAGCCGCCGGGTTCAGAAAGTAACCGGCAACATGAAGAGGACTGTGAAGGTGATTGTTCCAGACATCATCAATCACATGCCACAATGGCTTGTAACATAGTTCCTCGTTATTGAGTTCCTTGGCTATACTCTCCTTTATCCCATCCATAGTGTCATAGACATATCCAACATGCTGACTGTTGGCAGTAGAAAACAAGTGTAGACTGCGAATCAGAGGAGATGTGGATTTCACAAGTCTCTCAACACATTCCCAAAAAGACGAATCCTTAACCAGTTTGGATACTGTTATGCCTTCTTCTTTGTTCCAGTTTGGGGAAGCAACCATGGCTGCCAAGTTGTTCTTCGCCTTGAGAATGTTCTCTGCGGTGAGATACGGTGTAACAAAATCAAACTCAGAGGAGGAGAGTGTCATGTCTTTTCCATGACTAGGATCTTTGAAACGTTCCCAAACCAAGGGATTGTTGTTGATGAACTCTGTAATGTTACTGATCTTGTCAAGTATGTCTCTAAATGAATCCATTTTCACAATTTCCACCAGCATAAGCTCGAAGCAGTGGGATATACTCACGGACCAGAAAACGTTTAGGTTGTTACTCTCAAAAGACTTGCCTAGTTCACCAACCCAGCCAGAGGTTGAACATGCAATGATTTGAACCACGTTATGCACTCCAGTTTCCTCAACAACCCCATCTACTAGCGACACTAAGGCAGTGACATCTTTCTTCATATCAGAAACATCAAAGGAATTCAGATACACTGGACCCGCTGGACAGTCTGCAACGAAAGTAACCAGGTCACGGCCTTGCTGGTCAACCCAAGCATCCAACAAAATGCTGCAACCTGTGATGGCCCATGAATCTTTAATCTTCTTGACATGTTCTTGCACTTCCTTCAACGCTTCTTGAAGCATCCATCCGTTTAAATCATGAGAATTAGGGATCTTAAGCCGCATCTCACCACCACCTACAAGAGACGTTGCAGCAATCATTTCTCTGAAGCTTAGGGAATCCACAGTTGAAAAATCGAAACAGTGTTCGTAAAAGAGCCGACCAATGCACTTTTGGGCTTTGTTTGACAACAAAAACTCTTTATTAGGCTCCTCCACACATGTTTTCTCGTTCTCAGTAGATTCACTTTTTTTGGATGAGTCCTCTTCTCTTCCACGCTTATGATCATTACCCATTTGGACTTCCTCAACTCTCTTACTCTTAGTACCAATAAAACCAGGCTCTTCCTTAGTAACCACATCACGAAACGCCTCTCTAACAGTAGATGAAACTTGTTTACAGGGAGTTATACGTCGACTTGTACCACCCAAGTGACGTTTGAGACGATTCAAGCCAGTCATTTCTTTTCCGCAGTGTATGCATTTAACACGCCTTTCCTTTTCGTTCACCCAAACTCCGTGATCATGAATGTCCATGATGAAAGTATCAGCCGTTCAAAGATTCACCTAATAAAGAAAACACAGAGGGTGAACCAGACTTAGAACCAGCCATTACATGCACTGCAACCCGATCATGTCTGTGAAATAGAATGATCCAAACCTTGCATGAGAGTGAAGAAAAAACGAGACTTTAAACTTTACAATGAAGAAAACTCATGCATAATGCTCTCAAGCAACCATCAAACGAGTAAAACGAAATGGTAGAAACTATTCACCATCAGTCACAATCTACAACTTGCCTCCTTAGTGATAAAAGATCAAAGCAAACAACAAGAACCACCAAAACAAAAACGAACTCATTGTTTATATCGTCATCAGAGATTACCTGAGTCTAAGCGTCGAGTCTCGGATAACAAGAGAGACAACAACCCCGGACTAGAAACGAAACCCTTGTTTCTGAGAGAGTGAAGGCGGATGCCTTGTTTTTGTCTCCGTAAATTATTTTAATTAATGACTTAAATATTAAGATTACACGCGTCATAAAAAATCTACATTACATTACATACATCTACTTTGAGTGGCCACCAATATTCCCTATACCAGATTTACACAAAAAAAAAAAACTAGACTATACTCACATATTTGAAGAAACATACTACCTCTCAGGATCTTCAGACTCAGCGTTATCCTCAAGCCTGCGACGTTTCAGAAGCTATGTTCTTTGCATATATGAAGAACAACAAGTTAGCCTTCCGGCTTTGAGATGTTCTGCCAACATCTTTGTCAAGTATTCAACATGCTCTTCTCTTCCGTTGCACCTGCACGTAGATCCAGTTACGGGGTAGGTTATCATAACAAATCTTGTAACATTTCTTTTGCTGAATTAAAGTGTAATCGGTGTTACCTCGAGTTGTTCATGGAATTGCTTTTTAACTTCCATCTGCATACGCAGAGCTTCAGTTAGTCCATGGAAAAAGAGAGTCAGTCACTTTAAGGATACTGTTGAGACATTACGTGGGGGATCCCATATGTAACCAGAAACCACGCAAGAAACACAATGCTATCACCCTTTCTTCTTTTTCTCATCAGCTTCACTGTTACTCAAAGCCAGTTTCTTTTCTTCTTGAGTTAACTTTTTTCTTTCTCTGGCATATACTTGGCTAGTCTATTCTATACTTCTACAGATTATCAGAGATATTAAGCTAATTTAGTATTCTGTACTTGTAAAATTGGTCAGACGCAAACTAATTTAGTACCTGCAAGTGGCTTTTTACATAATAGATCGTCAAGCGCTTAGCATTCATGAGCTTCAGAACAGCCTTGGGAGTGACATCTACATGTTTTTGAAGCAACACCGGGTTAAGTGTTATCAGTACAAGGTTGAAAAGAAGAAAAAAGATATATAACCAATGTCAAGCTAGAGAATATCTAATATGTGCTTTTGCCTAAAAACTTACTTTTAGGCCCTTCAACGCATCCTTGGCTTGGACTCAATCCAGTCACTGGCTGCTGCTAATACTGGAGAAGAGTGAAATGAAACGGCGCCAATGGACATTGCTCCAGCAATGCATCTTTGGCTTGGACTCAATCCAGTCACTGGATTTGATGGAAGCTACATGGCGTTTCATAGATCTCCTGATGCATCCAAAAGCTAAGTGTTAAAAGGAGAAATTCACTCCTCACACTCTCTCTGTATCAACAACAACAACAGTCTCTCTGTATCAACACCACTTTCTCATCAACAAGTGATTGTTAAGTCCTTTAGGAGAAATGTTTGTCATAGCGACGCAAACTAAGTGTTCTATCTTTGACTAAATCGCCAAACGGAAACTAAATCCAAGCAAGCATAACAAGTTTAACATGTAACTTATGAACTATAATTGTGGGATTAGAGTAACAAAAACGGCTGTTTGAGGAATAGAAACAGACCTGACAGGATGCTAAAGTCTTGTAAGAAAGCTCAACACTTTCGAGGAATGATCCCCTCAAGAATCACCAAATGTGACATCAGAAGCCGAAAGTTTGAAACTTTGTCTGAAAAGAATACACGAGATTAGAAAACCCATATCTTCAAATCAAAGAAAAAGTTTAACCGAGAAGAAGAAGAAGAGATCGTGGCTACGGAGGCTAACGAATCGCCGTCGAGGAAGGGAAGACAAGTGTGCTCTTGTCTTTAACTTGATTGGTTCTCGTCTACGCGCTCTTACATCAAGTGTAACTCACTCACCTGTTGAAACCGTTAGTTCACTTACCACGTCAGGAACCAAGTGGTTTTGCGGCTTGCCTTACTGAGATCAATCATACAAGTTAGGATCTGATCTTACATATATAGAAATAATGAATATTTAAAGAAGAAAAAAAGAGATTCTCGGAGTCCCCAAGAGAGCAATCTCAACTAAAAAAAGAAAGTAAAAAAAGGAAAGAGATCATCGTAGTTTCCTTTTTCAACAAAAGGAAGCAACAATGCCCATAACTTTCTCCATCTCGTAGTTAAAAGCTTTTTGCCCTTTAAAGACAACATTAACATATAAGAAGGTAAAGCTTTCTCCCACTTTGCTTCCATCATTAATAGCAACAAAGTTGTTCTTACATCATACAACACAAAGCTAACTTGCAATAATTACTGTAAATCTTCTTACCTAAGTCTTTGTTTACATGTATGGAAAGATCCTCTATCCTTACCTACATATAAAGATTCTGTTTTTGTTTGTTTGAATCAGATCCTTAATCTTGGCCTTTCGATCAGATTCATGGCAACGACTCCATCACACGCCACAGATCTTATTACTTCAGGTAACGTCACTGACCCATCTCTCTCAATTCTCCTAAATTTGATTCCTTTACGTTTGGTGTTGAATCCCTTGACGTGGGGCTGAGTCATATTTTGGGTTCGTTGATCTGGATTTGGATTTTAGAATTATATAACAGTTTTTGGTATTGATCTCATGAGTGTACTGTTTTACTAGAGCATGATTCTATTAATTCAATCTCCTTTTGCTAAGATCTGGGATCTGTATCTTAGCTTGGAAGCTTGTCTTTTTGTGTTTGTTAGTTTAGTTTCACTAGGATCTGCTTTTGTTTCCACCGACTTATTTAAGTTTTACCGTTTATGAATGGACACAGAGGAGCAACCTGCTAATCTGGACATCATGAAGGAGCAGGTAGTTGATCTTCTTGTCTCTGGTTGTTATTGTAATGAAGATTCACAGAGAATATATAACTTCAAATCTTTGCTTCTCTATGCAGCCTGTCCCCGGGAACAACGACCCCTCCCAGGAATCTGCAGTTGTAGTTCATCCTGCAAAAGTTGCTCCACTGTCTGGACCTTATGGTTTAACAGGTGATCTTGCTGGACACTTACCCAGCAGCATCCTCTCTCCTCAGGCTCAAGGGCTTTTACTACAGAGGTTGGTTTCTGGTTCATCTACCTCTTCTTTTTTCTTGGCTTCTCTGATCAGATCCCAAACCTCTAAGTACACTGTATCTTCTAAGGTCATGGAAGTGGCAATAAAAAAAGAAATAGCATAGGCTAATGGTGATTGCTATGTATGTACAACTTATATGCCATTAGAAGCTATGAATCATCCTCTTCTTTTACCCATGAATTACTACTCTAGTTCTTGAACTGATTTAAAGGATGTCTAGAAGCTAATGGTGATTCCTATGTATGTTGGGGAGCCAGGTTATGAAACCCCCACAGGTGAATGGGACGAGTACTCTTCCTATGTCAATGTTGAAGGACTGGACATCACATCTCCTGTGTGTACTATTATAAACTTCTCTTTTGGGATTTAAAAACTTTCCAAGTTGTTCATATCCTTTCTCTGATTAAAACCAGGTTGGCTTCAACGAGAATGCTTCTCTGGTATACCAAACTGGATACGGATACAACCCTCAAATGCCATATGGACCATATTCCCCTGCTGCAAGTCCCTTACCTTCAGAGGGACAGTTGTATTCGCCCCAGCAGTTTCCGTATTACCAGCAGGTAGTTCCTCCTAGCATGCAATATATATCTTCTCCAACTCAGCCCGACCTCACCAGCCTTGTCGGTGTTGACCAACAAGGTGATAACATGGGGCCAAGACCGTCTTACCATCCTCATCCTATTGGACCGTTTAATGGAAACCAGCCAAACCTTGGTTTTCCTGAGTGGCAACAAGGCTTTGATGGGGGAATATGGTCGGATTGGTCCAAGTCTTCTGATTTGCACAGACATTCTTCTCCTATTTCACCAGCTTTATCTCCTCAGCAACTTGGTTCATTGGGATCATATGGCCACAACATTCCCATGGTTTGTCCACTTTATTATCTAACTCATAGATATACCAACGTGTATATTGGACTTATGTTGAAAGTGGATCCTTGTTTCTTTGTTTTATCAGCGACAGAGATCATTTTACGGTTATGGATCTGGTTCAAACTCTTACAACAGAGGTTACATGCATAGTGGTGGTCGTGGCCAGGGCTCTAACTATGGAAGTGGACTCATTTCTAACGTGGGTATGGGAAACCAAAGCTGGATTGGTGTTGACAACATTCGAGGACGTGGAAGGGTAAGTGAGCCATCCCTTGGTGGTGGTTATAATGGTAACTTTGATATCCTCAACGAGCAAAACCGAGGACCAAGAGCTTCAAAGCCCAAGACTCAGGTATCAGAGGAGCTTGATTCTTCTGCTGATACTAAGAAACATAACAAAGGCAATACAAAAGAACTTGAGGAATCCAACAACAACATTCCTGATTTTTCGCCGACCACAATGACGCTAAGTTCTTTATTATCAAGTCCTACAGTGAAGACAACGTTCACAAGAGCATCAAATACAATGTATGGGCTAGCACTGCTAATGGCAACAAAAAACTTGATGCTGCTTATCGTGAGGCCAAGGACGAGAAAGAACCATGCCCAGTGTTTCCTTCTGTTCTCTGTACGAATCTAAAACCATGGATCAAGCAAAACTAATTTGCCTTCTTTCTGCAGATTTTCTTACTTGGTTGGTTGTCATTGCAGGTAAACGCAAGCTCTCAGTTCTGTGGTGTAGCGGAGATGATTGGACCTGTGGACTTTGAGAAGAGCGTTGATTACTGGCAACAAGACAAATGGAGTGGACAGTTCCCAGTAAAGTGGCACATTATCAAAGATGTTCCAAACAGTCAGTTCCGCCACATTATATTAGAAAACAACGACAATAAGCCCGTCACCAATAGTCGAGACACACAAGAAGTAAGTAGACTCTTCTTGTCCATAAGATAACTCTTTTTTAAAACCACTGCATATTCACAACCAAACAAAAACTACAGGTGAAACTGGAGCAGGGCATTGAGATGCTGAAGATATTCAAGAAACACGATGCTGACACGTCAATCTTGGATGATTTTGAGTTTTATGAAGAGCGGGAGAAAATAATTCAAGAACGGAAGGCAAGAAGACAGCCAAGCTTGCCATCTGGAGTAGTAGAAAGCGAAGATAAACCAGCTTCTGCTGGGTTGCAGACAGACTTGATCAAGAACATGTCCAAAAGTTTTGCTCAGGTTGTCCGGTTGGACGAAGCAGGAAAGACAAGTTCATCTTCAGATGCAGTTACAACAAATGTAGCCATCTCTTCCGTTCAATGATCCAACTAGTAAGTAAAAGACAAGAAATTAGCAAAGACTTTATGTTTTCAGTTTCCATAATGATCTTTTGTTTGTTTGTTTGTTCTAAGAAGGGTGTTCAAATGAAACTTCACGTCTGACAAAGTCTAGTTTCTTGTGTAAAGTAAAAGTCTCTGTTGGCTCTTTTATGTTCCCATTAGCCAAATTTGATTCATTTCCCTTATTTCAATATTGTCATGTACCCTCTCTCTTCGGGGTTGATAGAAGAAGAAGATGTATGAAAGACAACATAATGTTGCTCTCTTGTAAAGTTGCTTCATATATCTTTGAAGGAATAATTTAATAAATATGCAGATTACCTCCATTAATCAAAAGCTCTCAGCTTCTAACATAGTTTTGTTACATTTTTTATACTTTTTCATCTCCACACAGTAGTTAACAAAGGGAGTATGTATTAGCTTGGAGAAAATGTATTCAGACAAATACTATATTCAGACAAATTGTTGTGTTTTGATGATCCAAACTAGTCATAAGCATATTATCCAAAAACCGAACATGAACCGAACAAAAAAAGCAAAACTGGAAAAAAAATTTAAAAACCCAAATTACTAATTTAATTCCACTCTTGGTCATCTAATATTGATGGTTGGGAAGTTAAATCTGATTTCTTCCAGATGTCCCGCTTTGTGAGCTCCGTTCGGCTTTATTTAGTCGATTTTAAAAATCCGAACAGTTTTTATTTCTTTAAACCTAAAAAATTGAAACCGAACTAAAAATCGAATGTTATCCAACTACTTAAAATATAATGAAATATTAATTATTTTTAGTTTTATGTATAAAACATAATTTATAAAAAAAAAATCCAAATTACCAGAATTTTTTCTGTTTTTTCTCGGTTTTAACTCATTTTTGATTTTATCCTAAACAAATCCAAATTGTTTCAAATTCGGTCTCATTTTGGATTTTATACCAAGTCAAACCCTACAATATCTAAACCGATCCAGTCCAAAAAATGTTTGGTTCATAAACGGGTCATAAACATTCCAACCCGAAAAACCCCAACCCAACAGAAATGAAAACCGGAATGTCCAGCACACTAACACGTGTGCTTGAATATACGTTGAAACAACTTTGGTGTTTGCAGTTAGATCGGGAGTGGGACAGAGTTGTGGTCTCTCTCCTAACGTTTCGGTGCCTGCTTTCATTATTAGCTGTACATTTCTCTATTCACACGTCCAGATTTATTCGCCTTTTCACTCAAATATAACGTCATAACAAGAAACTGAATATGCCATTTTTGGTTAACTGCCACACCTCTCCATTTCCAAATTTGTTTTTTGTCTTTCTTTCATGACCTATCTAGCTTCCTCTCCTTTGGTTTTCCTGTGTTTCCTTCATCCTCAAGGAAACCCGGAACCAACGCTGGGTTTCTCTTTGGATCATCATCATCATCATCATCATCATCTCTTTTGCTTTCCCGCAGATTCTTGATCTCTAAGCTCAAAATGTCACCCATTCTGCAGCCGTTAATACTATTCATTACATGTTTTGGAATCTTCACGTCCCTTGTTCTTGCAAAAACAGATAGCCAAGACGGTAAGTGTCTTGTCTTATTCAATCTTTTCTGTTATTAAGAAATGGTTATTAAATGATTATATGGTTTTGTAACAAAATGGTTGTATGGATCTTTGTAGTTTCGGCTCTTAATGACGCTTATAAGAGCATGAACTCTCCATCAAAACTCAATGGCTGGTCTTCAAGTGGAGGTGATCCTTGTGGTGACTCATGGGATGGCATTACTTGCAAAGGCTCTTCTGTTACTGAACTGTTTGTTGCTTCCCTCTCTCTATCTCATCAAATAGTTCTCTCTAAATCGATTCTTGATTTGTTTCTCCTTCTTTTTATTTGCAGAAAGGTGTCAGGACGTGGACTCAGTGGATCTTTAGGTTACCAGCTTGCAAACTTAAAATCACTCACTTACTTGTAAGAACTCTCAACATCTTGATCATCAGCATCAGGTTTAGGTTGGTATTTAAACTACATGTTATGTTTTGTCATTTTTATAACAGTGATGTAAGCAAGAACAATCTTAACGGAAACTTACCCTATCAGCTTCCTGAGAATCTTGTTTATCTGTAAGTATATTGAAATGCCATTTTTTCAAGTTCTTTTGATGTTCACTACACAATGTGTTATTAGATACTATATGTGAACCTTCCTTCATTGCAGAGATGCTTCTGAGAATGACTTCAACGGTAATGTGCCATACTCTGTGTCTCTCATGAACGACCTCACTTACCTGTAAGACATAGACACTTAACTCGTTTCCCAAAGTATCACCATTTGCTTCATACCCGTTCTTGTTTTCTTTGCTCAGAAACTTTGGTCATAACAACCTCAATGGTGAACTTAGCGACATGTTTCAAAAGCTTCCAAAACTTGAAACAATGTGAGTCACATATACTAAACACATGCTAATGATTTCATTAGCTTCATCGAGTCTATGTTTCTGCAGTGATCTGTCTTCTAATCAACTCACAGGAAAGCTACCACAGAGTTTTGCTAATCTAACAGGACTTAAAACAATGTAAGAGAGGAAGAAGAAGACACTTGAAAGTAGTTCTTGTATTGTTGTTACTCACCTTTTTCTCTCTTTTACAGTCATTTGCAAGACAATCAGTTCAAAGGCTCTATAAATTCACTCAGGGACCTCCCTCAAATCGATGATGTGTAAGTATAATAACACAAGTTTTCTATCCTTTTCTTCATTAATGTAATTCTTATGAATCTTGCCAATGACAGAAACGTTGCAAATAATCAGTTTACTGGTTGGATACCAAACGAGCTGAAGAACATTGGAAACCTTGAGTATGTTTCCTCTCTCATTATCTATTGAACACAATCAAAAGATATGTCATTAAGTTTGTTTTCTTTACTTTCTTTGGTCAGAACTGGAGGAAACCGTTGGTCAAGCAGTAGAGCTCCTTCACCACCTCCAGGGACTCGCCGTGTAGACAGAAACTCAGGAGGTGTTGGATTAAGCAACAAGGCTCTGACCACAGGACTTATAGTAGCAGTATCTACTATAGGTGGACTCATATTTACAGCAGGACTGATTGCATTGTTTGCTAGAAGAAAGAACTCTCATCATTCTTCTCACTTTTTCGATGAAGAGAAAGGAGGAACCAACAAAAGTAAACCACTCTTCACACCACAACCTTCTCAGGTGCTTCAGTTTGACTCTGTGGATGAGTTAAAAGGCCAAAAGACTGTTGATTCTAATGCTTCAACGGAGACAAAGCCTTCTTCTGTTAAAAGAACATCATCTGTCAGTTTCAAGAACTCTCCTACTTTTCATCTCATACCTTCTACACAAGTGGTTGCAACCTCTGGTCGTTTCTCTAGCCTTGAAGACTCTCCTGACACGCGCGGTGTCAAAGCTTTTACGCTTATGGAGCTGCAGAACTCTGCTTCTGGCTTCTCACCGAATCGTCTTATTGGTGAAGGAACTCTTGGACGTGTTTATAAAGCTAAATATGAAGATGGAAGGGTATGTTCTACCTCCTTTCATTCAAGTTGTTTTCCTCTTATTATTTTTCTTCATCATCTTATCTATACATTTGTTTTGAAACAGAAATATGCAGTGAAAGAGATTGATTCCTCACTGTTAGGGAAAAGGAATGTGGAAGATTTTTCACACATAGTGTCCAACATCTCTAGCATTCACCACCCAAACATGGCTGAACTTGTGGGTTATTGTTCAGAACAAGGAAGGAACATGCTTGTTTATGAGTATTTCACAAGTGGATCACTTAACAGGTTCCTTCACCAGACTGATGATTTCAGCAGACCATTAACTTGGAACACAAGAATCCGAATTGCTCTCGGAACTGCTCAAGCTATAGAGTAATAGTCTTGACCATTTCTTTGAAAAGAATCATGTAACATTCCAGATACTTCACTAACAAGTAAAACTTTACTTTTTTTCAGGTACCTTCATGAAGTTTGTTCACCTCCATTAGTTCACAAGAACATCAAGTCATCAAACATTTTACTGGACAGTGAGCTGAATCCTCACCTCTCAGACTATGGCTTGGCAAACTTTCACCATGTGAGCTTCTTTAAATAATACTAAGAGATACATAGTTGTTTCCAATCTAATGTCTTCTTTCTTGAAAACTGCAGCGCACAAGTCAGAATCTTGGAGTTGGATACAATGCTCCAGAATGCACAGACCCTTCAGCTTACACGTTAAAGAGTGATGTCTACAGCTTTGGTGTGGTGATGCTGGAGCTGCTAACCGGTCGAATGCCTTATGACAGGTTCAGTTATTAAACATTTCTTGAGAATATAGTCTCTGATATAATATATAGAACTACTCAAGTATCTGACAATGTTATTGATTGTCTCTAATCTTCAGTGCAAGGCCCAAAGCAGAACAGTCTTTAGTTCGTTGGGCAAAGCCGCAGCTTAAAGACATGAACACTTTGGAGGAGATGGTTGATCCTGCATTGTGTGGTCTCTACATTCCAGAATCTGTCTCGGCATTTGCGGATATAGTTTCCATCTGCGTGATGGTATAGTTCATTGACAATTCTCTGTGTTTATATGTTCTTTACACTGGATTGTTACTGTTATTGTTTTTTTTTTTTTTGCAGTCTGAGCCTGGCCTTAGGCCACCAGTGTCAAATGTGGTGGAGGCACTGAAGAGGCTAGTATAGTCCAGTGCCTAATGTTGTGTATGCTCTAAAGAAGAAAGGAGGAGAAGAATAAAACCTGAGATTGAGGCTAAAACCTGAGAAACCTTCTGATCAAACTCGAGGTCTCAAAAATCTTTTGGATTCAGGTTTGTATAGAGAGAAAGGTGGTAAAGATTGTGGAGGAAAAGAGAGAGAGAGACGGAGATTGTATTATTCAGTTTTTTGTTTTGTTTTATTTCAGGTCATGATGTCTAACATTTAGGTTAATCTTTTATACATTTGAGGAAAAGGAAAAGAAAAAAAACTTAGTGTCATAGAAGTAGAACAATAACATTAAAAACCAATCACCTAACGTTTGATTTGTGCCAATGCTTGGATCTGTACCAGCTCTCTTGGCATCATCAACTTCAGATTATAACTCCATCGGCCTAATCTGTCAGCACAAACTTAAATGATACGGTCACATATAGTGAACAGATTCACAGCTCTTTCTTTTGTGTTCAAAAGCAACCACAATCTCTCCATTTCCTGTTTTTCTTTTCATATTGTGATAACAGATTGACACAAAATAAGCTAAATGATAATATAAACTAGGGACATCAAATTGATTACAAGAGGACAAGTATTCATAGTTGCATTACACCAAAAGAACACACACGTTCAAGACTTGTGACACATTCATCAATCAGTAACATCAAGAACCTTCACATGATCAAACCACTCGTACTTTCTCCTGTTTTGTTTGTGGGTTTTTGTATTTGTGAGCTTACTTCTTATTTTGAGTTAAAGAGCTCTGACATCTCTAACGTCTGTAGTTGTTCCTCTTTCCTTTTCAAACAAGAATTGAAAAAATGCAGCATATTGAAAAAAAATGAAGAAAAAAAGGAACTGTTGTCTCGATGTCATTGTAGTTTCTTGCTATTATCAGCTAGTACATGTTCATCTGAGATTGCATTCTCGGGTTCTTCTTGGTACGACGAGTTCCCATCATCCTCTTCACTGCTCCATTTCCTCACGAATTTAGGAACCATGCTTCTTACATCTTTTGCCTCCGACACTTGATCCATGTCATTGACTCTTTCAAACCTGACAGCACTCACTTTTCTTGCATTCCCTGCTAGAATCTGTATAAAAACTTTTTAATCAGTTCGAAACAACGAAGATGCTTTTGCTGAGCCACATGAAAATGTGATTATGAGCACACTTAGTACCTCAACTCGATAGATTTGGTGTTTTTCCTTCTGCTCCTGCTTCTCCTGTTTACCTTCCTCTTCTTCACCATCCTCTTCCCAGTTTTCCTTTTCAAGAACAACCTTTACACTTTCTCCCGTTTTTGGGATATACCCAAAGGCCTCACACACAAAGCCTGAGACTGTCTCATACTGAATCCCCTGCTTCCCACAATAAATAAACATTGTGGGTCTATACTACTTCACAAAGTTCATCTAAGTAGACTTGAGGACGTACTAAAGAGGTATCAAAGCCACTGCTAAAACTACATTACCTCTGGCATCTTTATATTCAGTTCTTCGGACAGCTGGTCAATCGATGTATTAGCATCAACATCATATACCCCCTCGTCTCTCATCACAATATACCCTGTTTTCTTCTGAATCTCCTCCTATTGAGTCAAAAATCATGGAGACCAGAAATTAAGTAAAGGAAATAGAGCCTTATTAATGGCAAAGAAGTTTTGTATTATAGGTTTAGCATATCAGCATGTCAAGAACTGTAGATCTAGAATGATATTCTGTAAAAGAGTTGAAACTAGGGAACTTACTTTTGAGTCATTTTCATCAAATATTTCACCAACAATCTCTTCCACCACATCTTCAAGAGTTACTATCTGCAGAAAAAAATTAGATAGGGAAGAGAGATTAGCAAATTGTGAAAAAGAGAGTAGAGAAGCATAAAAGGAGAGTAGCACATACACCAATGGTTCCACCATATTCGTTAAGGACTACTGCCATGTGAACCTTTCTTATGCGAAATTCTCTAAGAAGATTCCAAACTGACATTGAATCTGCAAAATATAACATTATATATCATTAGATATACAGTGTGTAGAATTAATATCAATGTTTGACAAAGTATGTATCAAAACTAAAAGTAAATACATAGATGATTACCGGGGACAAAATAGGCAGGTTTATGTGCCATGTCTCCCACAGAAGTACTTTCTAGCAGATCACCCTTTAAAAATCAAAAACTAAATATTTCATTCTACATCACAGACACGTTAAGAGATACTGGAAGCAAGAGACAGAAAAGAAAACAGTCAAACCTTCTGAACATAATCTAGAAGATCCATAGCATATGCAATTCCCACTATATTATCTATACGCTGCTCAAAAACAGGCACCCTGAGAAGAAAACACTTGAGCATGATCAATTATCCCATAGGAAAGGAAAAAGATTCAGAAAGAAGGCCATGGAAATTTTGTTTTACCTTGAGTACTGATGGGTCACCCACATGCTATGGAAATCAACTAGACTGCCGCTGGCGTCAATTGCAACTACATCAACAAGAGGTGTCATCACCTCTCTAACATGTGTATCTTTTATCTCCAGCACATTCTCAATCATATCCTGCAGAGCAATCATTATAATATATGTTGATGTTGTATAGACTTTTAAACGAAAAAAAACTAAGATATTACAAGAAAACTATACCTGCTCCTCTTCTTCAATGGCGCCACTTAACTCTGCACCTCGTAGCATCAGTTTCAACTCATCTTCAGTAACATATGGCTCACTGACACACGGAAAAACAAGAGATTACAACTCGGATCCACTCACTTTCAACAAGGAGAAAGTCTGATGCATACCTCCGTCCTTTTAAACCAAGAATTTTCAGTATTCCCATTGACAGATATGTGACAATTCTTCCGACGGGATACAATATTAAGGAAAGCCACGCCACTGGCCTCACCTAGATGCACAGTGAGACAACATAAGGCATGTATGCACATACACTTGTTAAAGTAAACCAATGGCAGTTGATTCAAGCTTACCACAATCCTTGCAACTTCTTGAGCATTGTGAACAGCAACACTTTTTGGAGTAATCTCAGTCAGGAGTAATATAGCCACCTATATAGCCATGTAAAAATAACAACTTAGGAAGCGATGATGCTGATAAAAAAATATCTAGTACGAAATCACACTAAAAGATCTAAAATTTAACAGATATGGCATAGTATTGAAATAATTATACGTACTGTCATCAGTCCAGTGGCTGCACTAACACCAGCTTCCCCAAATATAGCTGTTGCTGCTTCGGTGACCAGAGCAGTTGCCGCAATATTCACAACACTAAAATCAACCACAAGTCCTAAGATAAGAGACATGTTTTCAAGCAATCTTTTAAAGACAAATTGCATCTAGGAGAAAAGACAGTACGTTGTTCCAATAAGAATAGTCGTCAAGAATCTGGTAACATCACTACGGAGCATTCGGAATACACCGTTCTCTGGCTCTTTCTCAGCCAGCTCACGCACCTTAGATGAACCGCACATCAAAAAGAAATATTTTAAAACCAATCAGATCAGTGAACTAGAACATTAGAGATCAGACAGGAGACATGAGGTGACACAATGTGCTCTCAATAAACAACCAGGGATAACATCTCACAAGTCACAATAAAATCTTTGTTCAAAGAACCTCAAGTCTAATATCCATGGAAGTTAACTAACCTAAACAACATATTATGCCAATAAATATTGCTGTTGCACAATCAAATTTGTCTTCCAGTAACGAGAATATAAATATTCAAAACAACTCAACGGAGTGCTACAGTTTTTCAGCATTGGCACTACTAAATTACACAAAAAGAAGTCACAACAGAACTGGGACATGATTTTACCTTCCACGGCCACAGAGTGGTAATGGACGTCTCTGCCATAGAGAAGAATGCTGAGAGGCCGAGCAGTGCAGCCAATATTAGACCTTGCTCTCTAAGAACCCTAAGAACCTGGTAAATTTTCGGCAAAGCATTCTTGAACAAGACAAGGCTCTGACCAAACACCTCATACCCTGCTTCCACCACACTTGTCGATGCTAACACCTTCTGACATCCATATAAGTAAACTCCACACACCAGAGCTCCTATAACAATCCCACGTTTCAGCAGAACCTTAATAAACTCCAGCTCTTTTTCGCCAGAATCCGAATTTTGTTGACTACCATCGTGACATTGACTCGAGCTAAACAGCATAAAACGACTTCTGTAGCTAAGTTCACAACTTCGTCTAAATCTAAAACTCAAACTGGAGTTTTTAGACATCACAGGGCAGTGCAGCTCAGCTCTCGTGAGAAGTTTACCAGAAAGGTTTGATTTTTGACCATATCTCTTCAAGTTTGAGGCTTTTGTGCTAACAACAGACCGACCCAGAACCGATAACTCAAGTGCCATACCCGTCATAAGAATCAGATACTAGAAAAACCCTAGATGAAAAACAAAAAGTAAAACGAGAGCCACCAAGAAACCTTTACACAGGTACGTAACGTGTGGGAAGAGCCAAAGTATGAAGACAAGATTAGACGGCTCCTCCTTATGCAGTCAATTCTCTAATGGTTTAGAAGCGTGTAGAGTTGATACGCAAGAAGGATAGTTATCTCTTTGCTCAAAAACAAAATGGTGAGATCGAAACTGTGAGCTAACGCTCATATCTGAAAAGAGGAAACCCCTCCGGCAGCGAAAGGCCGAGATGGTGATGTTGCGGAGACAAAAAAGGCTGCGCCTTTCCTCCGACACATTGTTTTTTCAGACCACGAGCAAGTGGTTGAGTTAGTTAAATGACACTAATAACCCTATCGTTCACACCAACCACTAGGCAACTCCTCTTGTAAAAAGTATTTTTGTATATATATCACAAAGACCCAAACATCAATTCTTTTCATTACAAACTTTAGTTCAATTTCTTGTCTGATTATTGTCTATTTATTCTAGCAGCTTCTTCTGAATCTTGAGTCCGACGTCGCTGTGTACTCTGCCACGAGCTTTGAGAATGACGATGACTTGTCTTCAAGCAATTTCGCTGGTGAATCATGTTCTTTGATAAGCCCTGCACTTAGGATATAGAGAAGATGTTAGTACAAGTCTTCGTCTAAAACAAAGAAGCGTAGTATAAGTGTATTATGATCATATGAAGTTTAGGACCTTGATCTAGGAGCAAGACCATATCGCTGTCTATAACGGATGATATTCTGTGAGCGATTGTTATCACTGTACAATCCGTAAAGTGTTGCCTCAGGGTCTCCTGGATTAGATTATCAGTCGCAGTATCTACGGAAGCAGTGGCTTCATCAAGAACCAATACTTTGCTTCTCTTGAGCAAGACTCGTCCCAGGCACACTAGTTGTCTCTGACCAACACTCCAGTTCTGTCCATTCTCGCTAACTGGTATATATGAAGAGATTCCTTTTCATTAGCTAATGTGTTTAAGAGATTCAATACGAGTCTTTGCGACAGTAGTTTTATTAATACTAACCAGGGGAATCTAGCTTTAGTTCTTTCTTCCTTACTTCATCCCCGAGCTGGCACTTGTCAAGTGCCTAAAATAGGAAACGAAAAAAGAGTGTGAGAGTCTCCTTTTGCTATCTGCAAGAACACCAAAAGAAACAAGAGCCTACGAACCTCCCAGATTTGGTCATCAGTGTGTTCCTCAAGAGGGTCCAAGTTACTACGAACCGTGCCTTCAAACATGGTTGGATCTTGAGGTATGATACTTAGTCTGGAACGCAAGTCGTGCAACCCAATGGTCAAGATGTTTACACCATCGATTCTGATTTCTCCTGCTGTTGGTTCCACAATCCTAAAAAGGGTTTGAATTAGAGTGGATTTGCCACATCCTGTTCTTCCAACAATTCCCGTTTTCAGGCCTCCTGGAAAAGTGCATGTCAATCCACGCAACACCATAGGCAAATGTGCACCATATCTCACCTGCGTGGTATATTAATCATAAGTCACAAGAACTTACAAGTCATGAGGACGAAAGAAGAACAGAGTTCAGTTACCTGTAGATTACAAATAGTAATCACTCCACAAGAAGGCCATGATTTTTCTGGCCGAGTTGATTCAATCACAAGAGGCGGTTCACTGGGGATGTCTATGTATTGAAGCATTCTCTCCACAGATATCATTTTGTTCTCAAGGTCGCATAGTGTCCATATTAGTGTGGCTTGCAGACTATTCAGATTGAGTGCATATGTAACGGCTAATCCTGCAAAGCCTTTAAGAACCAGAATACAGAGGAAGATTTAGTTGTGAATGGATACAAAGAAAAAAAAACTGATAAGATGGATGTAACTTTACTTGGATTTATGACTCCTTCAGGGATAGAAACTAAGATAACAAGTGAAAGCGCAAATGCAGCAGTAGATAAGAGATCAAGGCGGAAGCAGAGCCACTCCATTGCAGAAATGGCGTGGAACCTTAGTCGAGAATAACAATCGTTGAGTCTCATGATGTCACTGCGGAATCTTGGTTCCTGATCAAAGCTCCTGATGGTTGTTATCCCTGAAAGTGTTTCTGAAAAATGCTGTACCAAAGGCGATCTGCTTATTCCAGATAATCTTGCGAGTTCCCGAGCTGCAGATATGTAATATTGCTGCATACATATGTTAATTAATATCAAACATCTAGGTGAGACTCTTAAGAAAGTTAGTATGAGTAATACCACTGAATAGTCTGCAAGCCATAGTATGAAGCTAAAGTTTGATATAAGTTTGTCAGTGTTAGGAAAAATACCCGATACCAGGTGCATGCAGCGATGACAGGGATGAAGACAATAAGGACCTGCCAAGCAACTTGTCCCATCACTCCGATAATCCCCAAAATGTTTATAGCAGTAACAAGAAGATTCGAAAATTGACTTGGTAATCTCAAATCCACGGCACTTTGGTCTGTAGAAGCCTAAGGATTGAAACAACAGTGATCAGAAAAGGTGTCCGTATCAGTATTGTCATTCATTACACATAAAGTACGAAAAGATGGTAGTCCTTACTCTATTCAAGATTCTCCCGATTGGGGTTGCATCAAAGAATGACATGGAGGCACGGAAAACGCGGAGATGCATCTGATTGAAGAGTTCAGTAGCTATCTTGAAACCAGTCATCGCAGCCAGCATTGCTCTGACAAGTATGCAGAAGGAACTTGCAGTGGCTAGAACTACATAGACTATAATCAATGTAGAGCCACTCACCGGAGGTTTCACATCCTGAGAAACAGGAGTTACCCACGCCATCCAATAGTTGCTCCCTATGTTTAGAATCTGAAAGAGAGACTGTACGACCAATATAATAGGCACAAGTGCTCCTCCATAAGCCAGTGACATATACTTTTTGTATACAGTGAACCCAACTTTGCCTTTCTCCCTCTCTTCTTCTTGAACTAGTTGTCCTTTCGGGGTAGCCAAATCTTCCTCTTGTTTGTCCTCATCATTGGACACTTTGTTTTCTTTGCTTGTCGTTGATTGTGTTGTAGCAGATCCTTTTTCAAATGAATCAACTGCTGCTAAGGCATCAGTGTGAGCTCCTACAAGTTCCATAAAATCGGTTCCTGAGTCAAGAATCTCGTTGTACTTTCCCGCTTGCGTGATCGTCCCATCTTTCATGACCTACCAAAATGATTTATCCAATATCTTAAACATGTCATTTAGTAATGCATTCTAAAACTGGTAAAGTGAACAAGTCCCAAACCAGTATAAGATCAGCTTCAGGTAGGAATTCAAGTTGATGAGTAACGTATATGACTGTCTTGTTTCTCAGAATCCCTAGCAGGACTTCCTGTTACAGAGAAATATAAGCATGAGAGATCAGATCACGATGTGTATAGAACAACAAATCGAAACCTAGATGGTAAGAGGTTATGCTCTAGTCAAGATAATCAGAAAGAAAAGGAAACGATTGTTACCTTGAAGAGATGTGATCCAGTATGAGCATCTACTGCACTAAAAGGGTCATCAAACAGATAGATATCTGCATTTTGGTATAAAGCACGTGCAATCTGTATCCGTTGCTTCTGTCCACCACTTAGATTGATACCTCTTTCCCCAATTACCGTCTGATCACGAAACGGAAGAACCTCCAAGTCTTTGTTCAAAGAACATGCTTCAAGCACCCTTTCGTACCATTCTCTTTGCATTGGCTTACCAAACAGAATGTTCTCTTCGACCTTGCCACTCTGGATCCAAGGCGACTGTGCAATGTATGCCTTTCTTCCACAAACCTTAAGATTTCCAGATATTTTAGGAACTTCACCCAATATGGATGAGAGTAAACTTGATTTCCCTGAACCAACGGTACCACATATAGCAACGTTCATCCCATGAGGGATTTTGAAACTTATGTTTCTCAGCGTTGGGATGGGAGAAGATTCATCCCAAGAGAAAGCACCATCGCTGACTTCCACATCCATTTTTGAACTCCCACTAGTAAGTCTCTCCACTACATCTTGCTGCAAATCATCAAGACAAAGAAAAGTTGCAAGCCTGTCAAGGGATACCTTTGTCTGAACAATCATCGAAATTGTGTCGGGGAGTTTGTAGATTGGATTTTGCAGAATGCGAAAAGTTGCAAGAGCCGCTAGTATCTTTCCCGATTCAAGGGGGATCTTGAGAAGCATACAAGCGCCAAAAGCTGTTGCTGACACGAAAGAAGGTGCAGCCCACAGAACAGAACTGATAGCCGCCGAGTTATACACAAATTTCTTAAGCCAGCTTGCTTCAATGCGGCGAAGGTCAAGAATCTTAGATAGGAACTTCATCTCCCACCCCTGAAGTTTAAGTATCCTCATGTTGAGTAAGACCTCCGATGTTTTCTTCATCCTCTCATCTTTAGACTCCATTAAATTTCCTTGAAACTTCTCTTCCAACTTGGCCAAGGGAATGTTGCCGAGCATAACTAAAAAGGTTGCAGCAAAAGCTACAATGGATCCTAGCCCAAGGCTTCTGTACAAGATCAACAAGGCTAAATCGATTTGTAAGACAAGTATCCATGGATCATGCATATACCAACTAAAAGCACTGATCCTCTCAGCATCAACTGTCATAAGGTTTATGATCTCGCCGCTAGTGTGTCCTTGATTTGAGTGACAAGGAAGGGTCAAACCCTTTTCGTAGATCATGGAAACCAGAACCGATCTCATTCCAATGCCAGCTTTTTGCAATCTGAAGTACCAATTCCTCCGTGCTTGGCATTCCACAAGCTTAGCAACAAAGAAAGTTGTCACTAAAACAAACCCTTCGTTTGAATATTGTCTGTTACCGTTCAGGTACTGGACGAAAGTATCCATGAGATACGGTGCAACGTAGCAAGATATCGTGTAGACAAAAGCAAACAGAGTTGACAAGAGAATATCTCGCTGCGCTGAAAAGAAGAGTGCCTTAATAAGCTTAAACGTGGTGATCCTTCTTTCACCATCGTCCCAATCAAGCTTACTCCTAAATATACAAAATAGTTTCTCAGCTCTGTCACTGCCGGCAACTTGAGGAACATCCTCGCTGTCTATGATTTTCTCATTTCCCAAGGCAATCAAAGAACCCATCCAAGAGAAACTCATGTGGCTTAGAAACCCAGCGTTAGAGAAAGGTGTAACAACCTCATCATCCCCTTCGGCCTTACTAGTAGCCGCACCAGATTCAGCTCCATTCAAGAGGGGTTCTTCGAGTAGGTTAATCCTTTCACCTTCTCCTTGCTTCTGCAAACATGAATAGCAGAGAAACAACCCCACGCTAACAGCCACTGCATGATATATTAAACGGTCAACAGACTCCAGTTCTTGCTTCTTGTATAGGACAATGTCTACCGAAAGACCGCAGCAAGAAACCATGACAAAGGAAACCCACCAGACTCTAAGCAGAAAAGGAATCTTTTGACCCTGAACAGTAGTTGATAGATCATTTCTATACAGGTAGAAAGAGATGGCACCCCAAGAAAGAGCTGCAAACAGAAGATCTAAAAGATTCATCTGTTTGCTGCGATCCCAACCATTTTCATGCAGGTGAAAGCAACTTGACAGTAACAACACAAAATTCAAGGCAGAGAAAGCGACACAACATACAACGACCAGTTTATTGTACGTTAAAGACGTTTTCTTAAACCTCTCATTCGTGACACCATCATTACTTTCCCAAGCCACTTCTTTTTTGTAAACCCAGGATCCAAACATACCCAACAACAAAAGCAAATAAAAGAAAATGAAGAACACTGGGAAGTAGATGGACTCAAGGAGGAGAAAATCGACAGTATTATCCATCGTGTAACTCTGTTTCATTAGGGAACAGAGACGAAAAAATGTTTAAGTCTCTCACGATGAACAACAATATATATAGGCAACTGCGTCAATAAATATATTACTTCGAAGACAATTAATTTCAGTCAATAATAAATTATAGTTCTCAAAGCCGCAACCACATTTTAAAATGCTTAAACCCTCGTTCGCAGAACTTTCCAGTGTATTTTCTATGAACAAAAGCACAATCTTCTGAAACTACTCCAAGACAAACTAAGAAGAGAAGACCAAGACCTGTGCTTTCATGGATATATCGATTCCTACCTAAACCCCCACTATAAAGCAGAAGGACATGTCGCTATAGTTGCGTACTACATACGCTAAAACAAGTGTCAACAGAAATAGATGACACTTACAGAATAATACGTAGGTTCATATAGATTGTAGCAAGCATCCCTAGTTCTTGAGTGGTCTTGTTGTCATCTCCTAAAAAGCTGTAGCAAACAAAAGAAAACTCATAGAGGATGATGAACTTTCGTTTTATTCCCAACAATCTGATCACATAGATGACACATACTAAACATATCTTAAAAGTCTCTGCTAATCAAAGACGAACCACATGAAACTCAAACTACACATCGTTTAGAGTTTCCGAGTTTAGTTTCAAATCCCATCTTAATCAGACAAATATCTTACACGACGAATGATCTGATCATATCACATGCTCTCTGAACAATGAGATGCAATAAAACAACAAAATACAAAAGACTTTCTTCAAATAACATAATCCGACCACTCGGATATATGCGATGTTTGGTCCATAGTCAGACCAGGATCCTTGTCATGCTTCTTCGGATTATCTTTCCCACCAAGCAACCTCGCCGGATTCCCGACAGCCGTCGTACGCGGCGGCACATCCTTCAAAACCACCGAACCAGCACCAATCTTAGCCCCTTCACCAATCGTGATATTACCCAAAATACAAGTCCCAGCTCCAATCAACACCCCATCACCAATCTTCGGGTGCCTATCACCACACTGCTTCCCCGTCCCACCAAGCGTCACGTTATGAAGAATCGAAACATTATTCCCCACCACCGCCGTCTCACCGATCACAATCGCCGTCGCGTGGTCGAGCAAAATCCCAGTCCCAATCTTAGCCCCGGGGTGAAAATCAACGGCAAAGGCTTCAGAGACTCTGTTCTGAATCAACAAAGCTAGAACCTTTCGGTTCTGGGTCCAAAGCTCGTGGGCTATACGATGGGCCTGGCAGGCCAGAAAGCCTTTGAAGTGAAGGAAGCAATGAACGTAGCTGATGCAAGCTGGGTCTCTCTCCTTCACAGCTAAGAGATCTTCCTTCACGGATTCAACGATCTCCGGGTGTTCTTCGAGAACGCCGTTGAAGAGATCGAAGAGCGTGTTGCTCGGTAGGTTTAAGTTGCTGAGCTTGACGGAGAGTGTGTTCGCTAACGCCGCTTCCAACGATCTCTGGGACACGATCGAGGCCTGGTAATATCCGGACACGATTGGTTCTCTCTCGATGTCTGATTTGGCTTCTTGTCGGATCTTGGCCCAAACGTCGTCGTTACGGTTGAGATCTTGGACGAGAGGACGGGTGTGGAGGGTTTTCGTCTGGGTGGTAACGTTCGGTTGAGGATAACCGGAGGAGCGGTAGTAATTGGTGTAACGGAAACCGGATTCGTCGTCGTGAGACCGGTTTAAGTCGCGGGAGATACGTGGTTTCCCGGTTCGACACGTGTCGATGCAGGCGGCCATAGGAGGAGGTTGTTGATTGTTTTTGGAGGAAGAGGAGGAGGAGGATGAGATGAAGGAAGGGAGGAAAGAGTAGAGGACATGGTTGTGTGGAGAAGATGAACGGAGCATATATAGGGAGGATGTGAAGTGGCGGCGACTTGTGACCGGGAACATTGGAAATTTTCTCGGCTTAGCAAAAAAAAAAAATGTGTTTTTTTTTTCTTTAATATTGAACGAAAACGGGAGGATGACATCGATTTTATATTTTGGAGTTTCTCTTCTCTTCCCTACAAAAGAAATTTAAACCTAATTTAATTGTTAACCCAGTGGTAATGAAAAGCTATTTTTACTGTTCACTGGGACTCTTGTTCCAGTTTCACTACAAGTAGTAGTAACATAATGAGATTTTGGTAATAAGTTATTTCTACAAAATACTATGTTTCTAAAAATCATCGATCTAGAGCTTATACATTCGTCTATAAATGAAACGATTTTTCTATAGCATTTTTAAGAACTTTAGATATATAGTAAAAAATCGATTTAGAAGTCCGTATATTCAATTATCTCATATAAATTGTATAATTACTTACAGGGCCGTGCCTGGATATAGGCTAATCAAGCATGTGCTTGAGGGCCAACAGGTTTAAAAAAAATTTTGGGGCCAATTTTCCAAAAGATAAAGTAGCTGAGATGGTTTAAGTAGTAAATATCAAGTTTCACTCCTAGCACCCTCGGTTCAAATACTTAGTGTGCTGTTTTGTTTTATTATTGTCAATACTTTATTAATAAACGAAAATAAAGAAAAACTAACTTTACTTATTTAAAAAATGAAAAACAAATTAAAAGGAAATTGGTTAATGATAAGCATTAACTATATAAATGCCTAAAAGAAAAAAAAAACAGTTACCAAAACCTAATCTAAGCTGGCGACGAGACTGCTTCTCCAACATCATCTGCGCATCACAATCATCATTCATCACATTGGTAAAATTTTGGTAATCTAATACTTTCAATCTCTTAGTTTCATTCAATTTCTTTATTTGATTATGTATTGTTTTTTTTTGTTTTTTTTTGTTTTTTTTTAATAATTTCACTGACTTTTTTTTCCTCTTAGTTCTATGTTTTTCATGGCTATTTCTCCTAAGCTTAAATCTGATTTTATTATAAAGCATACAGAACTAGCTAGAAATATATTGTTTAATGATTAGATTGTTCAAAATCCACTATGGTGTCACCTCTTTATCTAGTTCATTCGTTTTTTTTTAATGTTAGTGATAGTTTTTTAATTATGTTTTTTTTTTATTTTAGTTGCAGAACTTAAAGATGCCTCCAAAATCGTTAAAAGGTGAACAAACTGGTGCATCAAAACGAAAAAGAAAAAGAGACCAGGATGCATACATCAAAACTCAAGAAAATTCAATGTTGAGGTTTGTCAAAATAACTAAATCTCCTAGTCCTAATATAGTTGATGAGAATGTGATTGAGAATAATAATGAGAATGAGAACGAGATTGAAGAGGATCCTGAAATTGAAAATGAGATTGAAGGTGAAGACCATGATGAGAATGAGAATGAGAATGAAGAGGAAAAAGAGAATGAGTATGAAGATGTAAATGACAAGGAAAAGGAGAAGGAGTATCAAACATGTAAGGATATCAGTGATCCTGCAAACCGGAAAAATATCAACAACAACACGAGAGAATTTTTAGTTGAAAAGGGTCCATTGAATAGATTGCCAGTTGATTATCATTTTCCTAGAGATAAAGTTGGACGATGTTTTTCTCATTCATCATACACAAGAGAAATAGTGAATGGAGAGAAGCAAGATAGACATTGGTTAATTTACTCTAAAATAAAAGATCAAATCTTTTGTTTTTGTTGTAAATTATTTACACGAGATAAAAATAGTAATCAATTGGCAACTATTGGTTACAGTGATTGGAGAAATGTTTCAAAGATGCTTAGAGAACATGAAAAGAGTCATAAGCATATCATTTGCATGACTAGTTGGATGGAGCTAGAAGTGAGGTTACAAAAGAATCTGACTATTGATAAGTATGTCCAAGAAGAAATCAACAAAGAGAAAATATATTGGAGAGATGTGTTGTTAAGGATCATTGCTGTGGTAAAAGGGCTTGCTAAGAAAAATTTGTCATTTCGTGGAGTAAAAAGCAAGATTGGTCAAGATGGCAATGGAAACTTTTTAGGAATGATTGAGGTGATTGTTGATTTTGATTTGGTAATGATGGAGCATGTTAGAAGAATTGAGAAAGGTGAGACCCATTATCATTATCTCAGTAACAAAATCCAAAATGAGTTGATAGAGATGCTTGGGAATGAGATCAAAAAGATAATCATAAAGAAGATTCATCAAGCAAAGTATTTTTCCGTGATTCTTGATTGTACTCCTGATATAAGTCATAGAGAGCAAATTTCCTTAGTTATTCAATGTGTGGATATTTCTGAGATCTCACCAAAGATTAAAGAATTTTTCTTGACATTTTTGGTGGTTAAAGACAAAACTGGGGAAGGGCTTTTCAACAGCCTTCAAGATGTATTGGCTGATCTTGATTTGAATATTGATGACATTAGAGGGCAATGTTATGACAATGGATCAAACATGAGAGGGAAGCATAAAGGAGTGCAAAAAAGATTGCTTGACATTAATCGAAGAGCAGCTTACACACCATGTGGTTGTCATAGTTTGAATCTAGCGCTTTCCGACATAGCTTCCTCGTCAGAGACAGCAGTTTCATTTTTTGGAATTCTTCAGCGCATTTATTGCTTGTTTTCTTCTTCAACAAATAATGCTGAAGTTTTCAGAGATATCGTGAATGGTATTACAGTGAAACCATTATCACAAACTCGCTGGGAGAGTCGCGTTAACAGTGTGAAAGCAATACGATATCAAGCGCCTCAAATTCAAGAAGCTTTATTTTATTTGGTTAATAACAGTGATAATCCAAAAACAAGAAGCGAGGCTGAGTCTCTTGCAATGAGTGACAACCATGGAATTGGAAATTTTGAGTTCTTATTTGGAATGGTCATTTGGTATGAGCTTCTATTTGCTGTGAATAAAGTAAGCAAAATTTTGCAGTCAGAAGATATGGATATTGGGGTTGCTATTTCTCAGGTGCAAGGACTTGTTTCTTTTCTAAAAGGCTACAGAGAAACCGGCTTTCAAGAAGCAAAACTAGTAGCTGAACGTATCGCTATAGATATGAAGATTAATCCTGGATTTTCAGTGAAACCAAAACGTGTTAGTAGAAAAAAGCGATATCATGATCAAAAACATGAAAATATTGGAGAAAGTGTAGTGCTAACAGCAGAAGAAAATTTCAGGATTGATTACTTCATCAGAATTGTGGATCAGAGTTTGGTTTCCCTTGAGACAAGATTTGAACAACTTCAAAATTATGAGAAAACTTTTGGATTTTTGTTTGATTTGAAGAAACTCAAATCTGCAAAAGATGATAGTTTGGTGACTTCTTGTGCCAACCTAGAAGCTTATCTAAAGCATGGTGTGCATTCTGACATTGATGGAAATGATCTGTATATGGAGTTGAAGCTTCTAAGAAATGTTCTACCAAAAGAAATAAATAAACAGGTTGAGGTATTAGATTTTTTGAAAAAGATGGAAAGATGTTATCCAAATACATGGATTGCATATCGTATAATGATGATTATTCCAGTTTCGGTTGCTACAGCAGAAAGAAGTTTTTCAAAGTTGAAACTTATAAAGTCATATCTGCGATCGAGTATGTCTCAAGAAAGATTGAATGGATTATCGATATTGTCGATTGAAAGAGCTATGGTTAAAGAACTTGATTATACATACTTGATAGATGAGTTTGCAAGTAAAACTGCAAGACGAGCTATATTTCAAAAATAAAGTATTAATATATATGTTTGTTTTGACATTTTTAACATTATTATATGAAGTTATTTTTATATTAAGTTTTGGGGCCAATTTTTTTTTTCCGCTTCTAGTCTCGTAAATGTCAGGCACGGCCCTGATTACTTATCAATATTCTTAACATTCAAACACTTAAAATCTCAAAGAAATGATATTTTTTATTAGAAATAAATCTTTTGTAAAAGAAAAGAAAAAGACAACTACAAGTGATAAATGTTATCCCTTCCAGATGATCATTTTCATATATTTGGGATTTGGCGTTAATTAATGTTGGATTTTTATTTCAAAATACATTTGTAGTCATTTATCCAATTTCAGTTCCTGCATTTGTGTGTTTAATATATGGTTTCGAAAGGTAAAATATTATTTTAATTCCAAAAGTTTGTGTGGTTTATTTTTATAGATATGTCACTGCATTTTTTTTTTCATTTTTTCCTTGTGCAATTAAAAATTGAAGAACGTATGTGTTGTCGACGGTTAAACTTACACCATACCACATGTTTTTTTATCGGTTTTGTGGTCAAGATTTTTTGTGTGTGTGGTGTATTTAGTCACATGTTCTTTTCTGTGACACCTACTTTTTGTTTATCATCAACCTCTTTTGTTTTTTACTTTATTTTATTGTAATTTATATAACAACTTCAAAAATAATGTTATTTTAAACTAAAAAATAATGTTTCAAAGAAAAAAAATCTTTGTTTATTTGAATGTAATCTGTAAAAGTGAATGAACACTACATCCAAGTACACTGATCTGGTGCAATTTATCATACTGGACAATTTAATTAACAAAAGGTCGAAGTAAATGATATATTTGATAGAAGTAAAACCAAACTTGTTTTTTCACTCCCAATATTTAGATAAAACCCTATTTCTTTAGATAAAAGCTGAAAGTTCTTTTTTTTTTTTTAAGATGAAAGATGGAGAAGGAAAATGACGTATGCAGTGACAAATGACTTTGGTATGAAGTGACAAATAACTTTGATTGTCTATAGATCCGTGAAGGCATGAAGCCATGAAGGCTACCTTTTCATGTCACTGTCAGCTGAACCCTACTCTCATTCATCTCTCTTTAACCACATTAGATTATACTATGAGCAAATTTTACTTAATATTATCTTACTTGACTTCAAAATGACAAGCAATTTATATGTTATTTTAGCAACTTTATACGATAAATGACAATAAGTAGCCAACTAAATTATATCAAATGATATGATTTGAAAATATGAAATGTTCTTCATAGTTTAGTAGTATGGTCGGTTTGGAGTATAAACAAAAAAAAATAGACCGTTTAAGACATTATGATTTTAAGAAATAATTTTAAATAAATAGACTACAAAATTTTTGCAAGTACAAAATTTTAAATAATCATAGGACATAAAAAAAAAATTGAAAATGCTGGGGACTGTCACAATTTAGTAGTTGACATCATAAACAACAAAGTATTTTTATTTCTCTTAAATGGTTACTAAAAGAAAGAAAAACCTGCTTTGGGCATATATATATCAATAAGGATCCCTCCAATAATTTTGCGACAATTATGAGTGTCTGGAAATACTTTGCTAAAATCCAAAAAGAGAAGATATGAAACATGTGTTCTTCTGTTCCACTAAGAGTATATTTCGTTTCCTTTCAATTTCAGCCATTGAAAAGATTGTCTCTTCGAGTGTTGGAAACACAAGACACTGTTTTATTTGATGCTTTTCTAATATATAGCTGTTGGTTTTCGATTTGGGATTGGTTCTTTCGTGGACGATAAAGACTTTTAGCATAACCAAATCAATTACAAGTCGAGGCCTCGAAATGTATTTCTTCGGGAAATATCATAATTTTTTTTTGATAATATGGTTAGTTCATGTTAGTGTTGTCATCACATAACCACATATATTCAAAATCCCATTTCAGATTTTTTTTGGTATGCTTGCACCCACAAAGACAAAACAGTGGAGTTGTTAAAATAAATAATCGAATGTTTTTTTTTTTTGAACAAGGGCTATTTTATATCGAATGTTACTTTTGTGATTTAATTTGCTTTTTATATGCTACTTTAGACCAAAAAAAACTATTTTACTATTATCCTAAATATTTCTCTATTTTTTATGCAAATGTGATTTGTCTAGTTAGCAAATGACATGCAAACAACCCAAAATGGCACTAATCTTGAGTATTTTTTACAACTTATTGTGTGTATGATTTAACAAGTACTGATTACACAAGTAGTAATATTCTTCTATTCGAACACTTTTTTCTAAAAAAAGAACTATAATATAAGCAAAACCAAATAAAATAAAAATGGACGGTCCGTGTTGGTATATCATGGGAATATACCTCAACTTTGGCAACTATTATAAAAACAGGCCCATCATTGTCTCCTCCACTTAAATTAATTTCAATTTCGGCCATCATTCTTTTTCTTTTGGTCAAGAGATGATCCCACAATGAAGTAATACTTCGATTACTAAAATATTTAATTTATTATTAAATATATAATCATATAGCTGTGTACGTATGCAATAATCTCTAAGTTAAATAAATAGGTTAGCTAAATATCTATGCATAATGCCAAGGCATTATACACCCCCATTATGTTTGTGGATAAACTTACACAGTGGTCATATTATAACAATGAAGTTGCTTTCAAGATCTTAACTTCCTCTTTTTTAAAAAGAAATGTTCTAGAATAGCACTAATTTTTTATTATAAAATATTTTTTTAAAAGATGGTTAAAATAAATTTTATTAAAAAAATGTAAATATATGATAGAATTTATATCTTTAAGATTAGAATTTAGAATTATGGGATGAATTGTTAAAAAAAAAATTAAAATTAAAAATAAATATTTTTTAAAATAAAAAGTTACTTCGGTCATTTTTTTTTAAAAAAAAAAACTATTTTGGTAACAAAAACTTAAAAATAAATAATTGAGAGAATTGTCCATTTTTAAAACTCAACTTGCATATTTTTGTCATTTCTAGTCATATTTATATTCATATACAAGAGGAAACCTATTGTTAATTAAATTATAACACTGACGGCAAAACAATTAGTAATACACACACGCAAAAGATTTCTTTGAACTTGGTTACTTGCGGATTTGTTCATCAACTAATAACAAGGAAGATTAAAAGATTCCAACTTTGCTAGGACCAGATAATATTCATTACAGAAGCTCTCAAAAGGGTGATACATGTTTTTTTACCAATTCTAAGCAGTGTGGTTGATCTGAAACAGTCTGTTCATGCAATGCAAGTGCCCATCACCTGTGAGGAAAGAATAACTTTGGTTGATTATAATTTGATGAAGATTGTTGCATTCAGTTCACTAAGCAGACACATTAGTAGTTTGAGCTTTAATCAGAACAGTAAAAGGACAGAGCCTTTTTTCGTTTACCATTGTAGTTATGGTTGATATTCAGAGCTTAACTTCCACATCAACACCAGCAGGAAGATCCAGTTGCATTAAGGAGTCGATGGTTTGAGCAGTAGGGTAGAGAATATCAATCATCCGCTGGTGTGTCCGGATTTCAAAGTGGAACCTTGCATCCTTGTGAACGTGAGGAGACTTGAGAACACAGTAGATACGCTTCTTGGTTGGCAATGGAACAGGACCCATCGTCTTGGCATTGGTGTTTCTTGCAGCGTCAAGTATCTGCTTGCATGAGTCCTCGATAAGAGGCACCCAGTATGATCTAAGCTTGATCCTAATCTTTTGCTTTGGTGCCATCTGCTTACAAAAGAAAACGAATCAACTTAACTAAAAACAATAACTCTCCACCAAAGAAAACATAATAGTTCAATCTCAGTAAGTATACACAGCAGAGTAGGCATCTAAAGATGATGTCTGAAAACCATCTACTTAATGGCATTTCTTAATACACTGAAGACATCTTCGAGTAATGTAAGAACGTCATGATACCTTATCCGCGTCTACGTTTATGGAGGAAGAGCTTGGAACCTGAATGTCACACGGATACAAAAAAAGGAGTAAACTTTATACCAGAACAAACACTAACACACATAAAGGAAGCAGCTTTATCTAGCAGACACAGTAGAAAACGGATATGATACGCTAATGAGTTTGCAAAACATGTCTGAAAACTTAATCTAGCTTTCCCGCTTTGTCTCTGCAAACGAATCCGAGAAAGACACAGAAAGGAACAGAGTGTACCTCGGAGAACTCCTCAGAGGCGGGTTCATTGAGTGTTTCTGGAGTTAGGGTTTCTGGAGCTGCCAAGACCTTCTTCGTAAACGAGAGGGAGGGTTTGGTAAGGACGCAGGAGCCGATGCCGCCATGAGTAGAAGAAGATGGAAGCAGAGAGACTTTCTGTTGTCTAGTAGAAGAGGTAGGGTTAGAGAAAGTGGGTAATATGAACGAAGTTACAGAAGAAACCGCCATTGAATTTCCAGACAAAGAACCGATTTATCTTCTTCTTCTTCCTCTTAAGATGTGGTTTCCTCTTCTTCAGCTTCGTTTCGAGGGTTATCCATTATCCAAAACTTTTTTCTGTCTTTTAAGAAAAAAAACTAAAAAGAGATAACTATTTGTCGGAAGCCCATTTAATAAAACAAATGGCCCGGTTTTTAAATACCCATTCGGCCCAATATTAGAATCCGGTAGATGTTTTCCCAGGGTCGGAAGCCCATTTAATGTCAAGACTACGAACGAGAGCATCCTGTGGTTGAATAAGCTTTCAACTCTTTTTGGTCGACGTGTTATTTCTCTTCTCTACGATAATTATTATATAGTATTAAATATTCATTGAACTATTATTTTGTATCAGACCTTTATAAATAAAAAATTACAAATTTATTTCTTTTCGAATTGATAGTTCGAAATTTAATTATTCATATTCTATAATTTTTTTAATTTATTGTTACCAATATAATTTAAACCAATTAAACAAGGCTATAATCTAATTTTCATCCGAAAAAAGATTTATACATATTCAAATTTCACATTATCACTATCATCAAAGAAACTTGGCAAATTTTGTATATGAGAGACTTTATATTCACGAGAGGTCATTCGTTCAACTGAAAGGACCATGACTATTATATGAGAGGTTCTCAGTTCGAGTGACAACTGGAAATAAACCAATATTACATATTGCGGTTTTGGATCTGGAGTGGTTTTAGGTTTCAGTCTGAACCTCCTAGTAATTCAAATAAAAAAAACTTATTTTTTAATAAAACTTATTTTTTAATAAAACTTATTTTTTAATAAAACTAATTTTTTGTTTGACTTTAAAATTATTTGTTTAGTTATAAACCAATTAAACTATTATTTATGTGTAATTAAATTTTAAACTATGAATTCTTTGACAAAAAACTATTAATTTGAAAAGAAACAGATTTAAAATTATCAATTCAAAAATAGATAAGTTTATAACTTATAATTTGGAGATGTATAACATGAATTGATAGTTTGGGGTGGGAGAGGGGGAGAATAACACTTGTACCCAAATTTTATTTTTGGTTCATGTCGGCATAATTGCTACAAAAGATTCGTTTTCAAAACAAAATGGAAATGCCTTAAACATCATTTTCGTTTAAAGATTCATATAAGGTTGATCTTTCACAAAAATGAAAAATGACACGTATATTAAAATATTTCATCAAATTATTAACCATTTATAAATATAATAAAGTAGTTTCTAAAAAGATTTGGAGCCTTTCGTACGAGAAATGATTCTTTATCTTTTCTTTTTCTTATTATTTTCAGTTTTTATTCTTGAAATCATGAATAGATTTATACTTCGGATGTGAAATTATGGACTAAACGTATATTACAATATTAAAAATGTATGTAAAGGTCAAAGCACTGTAGGTTAATGAAATCTAAGTCATGATTGGATGGATAAGTATAATCATAACCAATAAACTACCAAGTTCTCTTCAACACTGCCATCTACTCCTATGGTAATTACAAGACATTCAAATAACTAACAAGTATTATCATACACCTCAGGAAATCCATGTCCATGTAAGCATATCATAAACATAATAAAGAAGAATACTCTAAAATATAGCAAAAAAAAAAATTTGTCGCTAAAATAAATTTTAAGAAAAAAAGTGATTAAAATAAACTTTATTAAATTGTGCAAATATATATTTATAACCATTGAATTAATTAATCTATATTTAGAATTTAGAATTATAGGATGAAATTTTGGAGATATGGTTTAAAATTAATAAATATATATATATATATTAATTTTTTCAAAATAAAAAAAAATTATTTTAATTATTTTTTTAAGCTTATTTTTGTGACAAGAACTTTTTGTAAAAATATATTTAAAAGATTTGATCAAACATAAATCAGAATATCTGTGCTATTTTCTCCTATTGTCTTTTGTATTTATAGTAATGAGTCTTTTTAATTTTCTATAATTTTGTCGACTTTACCGTCACGTTTGGGTGTTGTGCATTTTTTTCCACATTCATTACGTATTACACGGTTCGTTTTGGTTTGTAAAGTAGTTTACTAAAAGACAATGAAATATTCTGAATAGTTATTGTTCACACGCCCCTCACTACAGAAACTTGAAAGACTCACTCAAGCATCCTTGAAGCTGCTTCTAGTCTATTATTCTGTTTGAGATTTGTATTAACCATGACTTATATCTATAAATATACCGTAACACACGACGACATAATAATTGTTCTACCAACATTACATATAAAAATCATATAATCTGCCAAAAGCTTTGGAACATTCATAAGAAAGTCTACAAAATCAAACTAATAATATGTCAAAAGAACAAAGGTTAGTGACAAAGAAGGGAGCGTAGACTAAATTTGATCCACATAATTGAGAAAAAAATCTCTCTTTTAAGTCTTAACACGTGGTATGCATTATGCAGCATCAGAATAAAGGGGTAGTTTGGTAAATTACCCAGATTCCTATTGACAAAAACCTTCTACTATAACCTCTATAAATAACCAAAGATGTTGAGTGTAAACCTTTGCACAAAATCACTCTCAAGTCTTAAAGCTGAGCTTAGCATTCATTTTCTTTCTCTTATATATATTTCTTCATCAATTCACTTACAAAAGCAAAAGAGAAAAAAAAGGATCAGAGAGATGGATCGAATAAAACCTGAGTTTATGAAGAAACTGACAAAGTTCATAGTGATTTCGATATGGGTTTCATCTCTTTTAATCACTCACAATTTCTATTTATGTAAACTCACGATTCAACTAGTAACACACGCGGTAGATAAGACGTACGTGTTCGTCATCTGCAATGGTCTCTTAGTGTTTGTCACTAAGTACTCTGGTTTAATCACTTCCTCAAAACCTCTAGAGGAAATTTGGAGCAACCGAGGTCTTGATACTCACGATGCGACGTTGGAGCTAGAGTATTACTCTGTCCATGGTAGAGAGACAGAGTCTATTCTTGGAGAGGAAGTTACTACAAAAGATCAAGAAACCGAAGAAGATAAAGAAGATGATTATGAAGAAGAACCTGATGAGCCATTAATAAATAATGGTGATCTAGAGGAGGAGGAGGAGGAGGAGTGTGATATTCATGGTGAAACTAGAGAAGAGGAAGATAATGTGGGAGTGGTGAGCGAGGAAGACATGAACAAGAAGTTTGATGAGTTCATTAGAAAGATGAAGGAAGAGCTTAGGATCGAAGCTAAACGACACTTAATCCTTGTTTGATTTCTAATTAGTTAGAGCTATGTTTAAGCTTAATTATTAGACGTACGCAATAAGTTCTTAGAGAGCGAGTTTTTTCTAGCCTCTTCTTCACGTCACTTGTACTTTTTTAGCATCTCTCTTAATGGGATCCTGTTTTATATACATAACTCTCCCATTATATTCTATGTTATATGTAATCAGAAACGGGTACACAAAACCATATGAAAATATAGCAACAAGACTTTTAAAAAAATCAAGAAGCGGATACGTGTTGGAAACGTATATCCATATATATATATATATAACTAAAAATATGTGATTCAAATTAAAAGAAAACATTTATTAATTTATGATAATTTTAAATAATTTTATATTATTACTTTGAAAATATAAATAAAGTAAGTTTACAAAAATTATCATCCAATTAATTAATTAATATTTCATAAATAATTAACACAATATATTTAAATATATGTTATATCTCTAATAAAAAAATTAATGCATAAAGATAATTTATAATAGTAGTGTTAATATTGTAATATTATATTTTTTCTATTTTAGTATTATTAAATTTTAGATTTTATACAAAAATATAAAATATGATATTATATTTTTTATTTATTCATATTTATGATATTATGTTTTTTTTAAATGGAGGTGTAAATTTTTTATGTGTTTTTAAATAAAATATTTTGAAATATTTTAGAAACGAGATTATGTAAATTTTAAAAAGTTTCGCTCCCAGTTTGAAAAGGGGAAATGAACGTCTAATGAAGCTTACATGCAAATGCAAAGTAGCTCCTTTTACGTTGTTTATTAAAACTTTGTTCCCTCTAGTTTATATTTGGATTTCTTTTTAACTAAACGGATAAAAATCACACATAGAATCTACTGTATTTGGAAAACTCATGCACGATCAGTGATCATAAGATTTGAGGAAATACCATCTGCTGATTTTGAAAATTAAAAACGTATCATGGTCATCTAGTGGTGTTACTCTTTATATTATGAAAAAAGAAGCTCATTAAAGAAATGGACGGAATAAAACTCAAGAACAGTGTAGTAAGATTAATGATTAAAGTATGACTATATATATGCACAAATAAATAGTACATACCAATGATCATATCGATCTCTATTATTTCTATATCCTAGACTGATGTACAATATATTTTAGCTATGTGTTGTCTACACCCGATGGTGTCGTGAATAATGCTGCTACGCACACGTGTACCTATGCTTATAATGAATTTTCAATTAAAAATATATGAAATTTGATGGCTTAAATTCATTTTTCGATTTCTTGGCTAGTTGATTTGTTATTAAAATGTTTGATTTTCATGATCTGAGGACATTTTTGATCGATCGACAAGGTTAAAATGTCGTTTATTTTTCTTCTTGAAAACATCTGGTGCCATGTTTCCGAAGCTTGAACCGTGTGATCGATCATCTGTAAACTGTGGGAACAGTTAACAATTATGTTGCCATAGATCTGATTAAAATTAACAGAATGTATCATTATAACTACAATTTTACAATATGGTAGTAGCAAACCCTAAAATAAGAATATTAGAGACTTCACTTATCCATCACCAGTCTCAAAATAGATTATTAATTTGGATATTTTCAAAATGGAGTTACAATTGAAGCTATGTTTAGAATCTTCTAGTCGTTGGGTTTTCACTTTTTCTCAAAGCGGTACTATATTAGCAACATTTAAGTGATATTTTTTTCCTAGTCTTCTCGAGAAGTCGGTATTTAAAAAAGAAAACATCTGATTTAACTAATTTCAGTTGATCAAATAATCCATTAACCAACAAAACAATGAGCAACCCGAAATGAATAGCTTAATTAGTAATTAATGTAACATGTATCAAACAAGAAAGGATGAGACAGTTGAAGTTTATGGATGATGAAGATTAGGTTTAAATCCATATTATATATGATAAAAACTATTCTTTTCTTTTTTTGTTATATTAGTTAAGCTTACGAAAATGACCGAGTGCGGAAAACTATCGAAAATTAGATGATTCTACGATTTTGACACAACATAATATGTCACTCATGTTCATATAAACGGACGTCAGCAATTATATATATATATATATATACGAGAAAGAAAATGAGATGATTAAACGGGTTGGTTGATCTCAATTAAAAGTTTTACATTGATATTAGGGCTTTGATTGCAACATGTTTTGGAATTTAAGTATTCAAAACTAACGACTTTATGAAGCATTGTCTGTCAGTTAGTGTTCATTATGGATCACTAGCTTTCAATTATTATGGTTAGAATATAATTAACCTCAAGTTTTTGTGGTGAGATTCTTAGTTATTAGGCATTTAAGAATCGATTTTTATTTTTTTTAGTTAATTTTTTTTTTAAATAATTTTTTATATTTCGTTGAGATCTTTATCCTAAAAATTTCGGGTTTATTTAAGAATCAATTCTTAGTTTTTTAGTTAAAAATTAATAAACAATTTTTTATATTCTGCTGAGAACTCTATCCTAAGAATTCCAAGTTAATTATGTATGGTCTTAGATCTGGTGGGACATTTGCAATAGTAAAATTAGCCGACCAAATCTTCACAGTTTCAGATATTAGCTTATGCGATCGGTCAGGAATCTTCTAGTTACACAAAAAGTTATATAATGATATGGTGAGCATGAGACACAACAGTTTGAACGGCATAAGATAGATAAATAAAAGCCACAAATGCACATAACTAGAAATGAATGAGAGTGTATACATCAATCATGGAGCTATTTACAATACTAAAATCCAAATTTTAGAAATAAAACAAAACCAAAAGACATGGAGAAGTAACAGTAAACTCAATCAGTGGACAAAGAAACGAAGCAAAAAGAATCAAATTATAATAATATAAACAATATAACTAAGTGGGTCCAATTCCTATTGAGAGATAGATTGATCAAATTAAACACGTACATGTGTAACAATCATATGCTCAATAATGTCTAAAGCTAAAGCTAAAGCCAAAACCTATTGCAATATTCGTGAGATGAAAAAAAGCAAGATCGTAAAGGTGTCACAAGACTCGTAAAAGTCTAAAACAATTCAGTATATTCAGGAAAGATAATGCATTCAGATGCTATTGTTTGAGTTTATATGGAACGATGGAGGAAAAAATTGTATTCAAGTATGTAAAAGGAAGCTTATGATGGTGCATAGCCCAATTTTTTAAAGAATTGTTCTTTACTTTTGTCTTCTTTTTTTTTTCTTTTAAACTGAAAATTTTGAAATAAAAGTTCTGGTGGAAGGTTTTAATGGCGGTGAAATTGGACAACCACAAAAGTCAAATGATGATAGAACGAGGGGTCATGCTTGAAGTAAGAAGTAATCAGTACTAGTTTGCGGGTGTTGTGTACGGGAAGGACCCAACACTCCTCATGGCGATCACTAATCTTGGAACTGTTTAAATAGTTCCAAAAGCTAGAGTTAAATATGATACAATCTGATACAAAAAGATGGGCTAGGTCTAATCGCTGAGCCACACCAAACTTTGGATCAAGCTCTAGGCCATTTTTTGTATCCAAGTTGGCATTTTTGTTATTTGATTTAATATTTTCATGATTTATAGATTAGGTAGATGTTATTAGATTATATGTGGGGAGAATGGCGATTTTTAATAACTATACTTTAATATTGAATTAAATACAACCGAATACGCCAACACCATGTTGCAGTACAAAGTGTTCAAAAGTATAAACACCATGGTGTAGATACTAGGACTAGGAGTTAAACAAGTAATGCAAAGTGTTCAACAGTTTTATCATGGCAAATTTCAACTTCAAGGAGATGATGATGATGATGATGAACTGTAAAACTTGTTTGGTGGAAGCAGCTAATTAAATACGCCAACACCATGGTTTATTTTCTCTTTAAACAAACAAACAAAGCCTGACTAAGATACGTTTGGTCTCTTGATTAAAATTTAAAACCCATGATTACTAGCAAAAAAAAAAAAATCGAGCAATCTATGTTTGTGGTACTCGTTTGAAACGTTAAAAACTATATCGTCAATAATGAAGCAACAACATTGAAATGAACACACCATTATTGTTATCACTCTCCCACCAAAAAAAAAACAATTCATTTAACTGACAGATTCTTACTCGCTGCTTGTAAAGTAACAACACATGTTAACTTGATAAGTAACGTACATCATAAGTAATCAAATCATAAAACATAGATTATCACATAATCACTCACTTACCTCCCACTCGTCGGCCAATACGGAGGTTCAATATAAGAGTAACTAGACAACGGCATTGGCGGTGGCGGCTGCATAGCATAAGACGGCGGCGCTGTATGCTGCTTATAAATCCCCTGTGGAGCCTCCTTCACCGTGGGAGGCATAGGGACAGGGTGACCATAGCTTCCACCTAGAAACTGTTGCGGTGGTGCATAAGGAGACGGGTATGGATAATAACCACCTCCCGGTTGATGTGTGACCGGTTGGCCGTCCATTTGAAAGTTGGCCATCTTGCCGTGATCGCCGTACTTGAGATTGATACACATAATCACATTAGGGTTAGCTCTCACCTTGAGCTTAATGGTGTTGTTTTCTCCAAGATAAGTCACCGAGTAAATTGCTGCAAATATTATAAATATTAAAAAAAAAAAAGATGAATCCATCATTGATCATAAACAAGAAGGGTTACCGGTGAGAGACTGCATAACTTCAGACACTTTTCGATGGCAAAGCTCGCAGCTTCTGTTAACTTTAATCTCACAGCTCTGTCATAAGATAAAAGAAGGTAATAAATATAAAAAAAGATAGGACATGACAGTATCATCTTTTAAAATCCAAGAATATTCTGTATTCGTTTTTTTGCAAACCATGTCCACGGAGAAATCCATTGGAGGAGGAGGAGCTGCTAACATTTTTTCTTTTTCCTTAATGCTAACTATCAAACCAAATCAATAGTTTTTTTATTCTATATATATACAGTTTGTTCTTGTTTTATTTAAGGCAAGTGTTACTATGGTAATAATATTTGTTTATATCTTTGTCTTGCCTGAAAATGCGTCGTGTATAATATTTAGTATTCCGAATTATTCTACGGGGCACTAGCTAGGAGGGTTAATTGATATCTTACATTAATTATTTACAATAAAGATAAATCAAAGGGTGAGCAAAAAGGCCAATCACCAAGACAGAATATTCGTAATAGATTTTTGTGTATAATTCTTTTTCTCTCATTTATAAAAAGGAAAGGATTCTGAAACCCTAATTAATCCCTCTCTGCGGTTGAACTCGAGAATGCATGTACTGTATGATCAAAGCATTCCTCTAAATCTGAACATCAGTGATTCATTTTTTTAGCTCTCAAATTTCAAAAGAAGGCCAGCACACAGACACAATACTTAAGATAGTTTAGTTATCCGATTTACTGCTGTCGCAGTGTGCAGACAACAAGACAGTACTTGAGAGAGGAAACATAGACTCTGCATATAAAACTTGTTAATAAGCTTTTGCAAATAAACTACTCTTTGGAAGAAAATGATAAGTTTCTTGAGCTTCCAACTTAAAACCAATTAATTATAAGTGGATTGGTCTCTCTTGTATATTACTTAAATCTCTTATATATTTTCAATGTATAATCTTATTGAACTGGAAATATTCTTACATGTTCGCGAGTTCAACAATCTCCTCAACTTTTTCTTGCTTTGATCCTTTCACCAATGCATCAACTACCTCCTGCACGATGGTCTCATCCACAAGATACACGCTTAGTGAATATGTACCAGCCTTACACATTGCAGGAAGCAAGGATGAATAGACCACCTTCATTGGGAAATCTCCAAACCGTGGTACCAAAATTTGACTTTATCCACTTCTCATACACCGGAAAATCCTCTAACCATCGCGTTTGATCAAGGAAATAAATTAACTATCTCTTCTGATTTCTTCTCCAGGGCTAGTCCTAACAAACGAGTATTGTAACACTGTAAACTTCTGCTAAGCTAACAATATCTGCAAGCACGAAAATGATGTTCAATCATTATTCCTGGCACAATATTGTTAGCTAATTAAGGCCTTCTAAAGACAATATATATCAGCAAGCAATAAAACAGAAAAAGAAAAAGAAGAAGAATAAATTATTCTACACACACTAGTCCACTTTTATGCCCAATCCGTAACTTTAAAAACGAGTAGCCGAACCACGTAACCTTTTTTAAGCTGAGCTGACGTCATCGTTAGCAAACCGTTGATGCACTTGTGCATTTTTACAAGGTACATTTTAGTAAGATAGATAGCTAAGGGTAGGGGATAATTTAAGATTTAGATTCAGTGGTCGAGATGCTAATGCACGTGAGTAACGTACCAAAACTGTACGAATCTATGTTATACAAACTATCTTATAGATTACCCAATTTTTTTTTATAGAATCATAGCTAAAAGAATAATACTACATTCATCATATCTTTAACCTATGATCATATTTTAATTGTTTTGTTACGTTCAATTAGTAAACAAATGAAAAATCATATCGCGTCGGTGGATGGATTTAACAAGTTAAATAAAGGCACGAATTTTAAGGTCATTCGCCATTTAAAATAACCGATCGATTTTGAAAGTAAATCATTATCAATGTAATGTAATGTAACGGATATAAAATAAGTGAGATAGAACCTAAAATTATCACAAAAAATCATAAAGCAAAGATTGATTCTTATTCCACAGATTAACTATTACATTTATGAATATTCTCTATTATTTAAAAGAAAAAGGAAAAGAAACTAACGAACATACTTTCAAAACACAAAGAGATCTCATACTAGTCGAGTTTAGTGAAGCTATCAAAGAGAGTTTCTTCGTGTTGTCCGCCGACAACATAGTCAAGGATCCCCTCTGCCGCCACTATTAAGCCGGAACCATCGCCGGAGATGGTAGATGACGTCGGAAGGTCAGAGGTCCGGGCGAAGAAGAAAACGGCGGCTAAAAACAGAGCAGTGGAGAGAACTAGAGGCCAGAAGTAAGATAAAACGGTGAGAAAACCGGGAGAATAAGTGACGAGAGCGACGGTGAGAAGAGAGAAAACGAAGGCGAAGACGATGTGGAACTTTAACTTTAACAGCTTCTCCCGGAACTCCATCTTTCTCCGATCACCGCTCAAGATCCGTTACTTTTGTTCGATAACACGAGAGAGAGAGAGAGAGCAAGTGATAGTTATGTAATAAGAGAAAGAGAGAGAGGTAATAAGCAAAAATATTATTCATATTAAAGAAATTGAAAAAGATTCTCCTGCTGACAAGAAAAACGTCAAAATCAGAATTTAATCTTTTTTAAAATACTATATAATTATTTATTATTAACTTCGTTTGAAAATCAACTTGTTTTTATTTAAATCAGAACTATAAAAATTAATTTATGTTGTAAACTGTCTATAAACTTGGTTTAGTGATTTCTATATTCGACTTTTTCTTCATAAAAAGTTATCGATATAGTTTGCTTTTATTTTCTTTTGTTATGTAACAGTTTATTTAAAATAAAAGGTGAATTGTTGTAAAAGTCAAAGAGTATAAACATTTTCTGACATAAATAGTAAAATCGTACAAGAAATATAAATGAATGACATTTCATTTCAATATAGTTTTGTCCGTTTCTCATGATTGGTTTATCGACTTTAGGTATAGGCCGACAAAACTATGATATGGGCTTCTTCAGAGCCCATAAAAATCATACTTTTTTAACTAAACAACACGACTCGCCGTTTGTAGATCGGTTAAACGGTAAGGCGTTTTCTTTGTAGTGTTCGTAACAGCGCGATGTTTACTTACCCAACAAAAAAAATCACTGGACGACCCGACAGCAACTATTAAGAGGCCCTAGTCCCAGTCTCAAAGGGCCGGATCCTGTGTTGGATTTCAAATGTAATAATTCCATTTAACTCGAGGGTAAATCCGTCATTACGTCAACAGTGTTCTTCTCAACCCTAGTTGCAGGCGGTGGCTGCTACACTCGTCTCGTCGTCTCCATGTTCCCAATTAGTTACCGTATCATAATTCTAATGCAAACTAATTTGAAAAAATTTAAACCGTAAAGTATAAAACTTTATTAAAATCGACGTCTCTTTCTGTTTATGTTCTGTAGGAACTAAACTAGGAAGTTTATGTGGTTTAGAACAAGCACTTCACGTGCAGTCGCAGAGATAACTTATTAAAAAAAATGAAGGTAAGCTGACCCGTGACCTCTCTTTTTTACAAAATCTCTGCACGGACATGACACGTGAGCTTAGTTTGTAAACACTAGAGTGACAAAGCTGCTCTCTTTCCGGAGCTTCTTCCATTATTGAGTAGCATTGTCTCAACTCTCAAGGTTCAACTTTCATATGCAAAGTTCCTCTCTTTTATGGATTTGATCAACTAAAGAAAAAAAAGAGTTGTAGTTTCTCTTTGAGGGCGTTGCTATAAACTTGTGGGATCAGTGTTTTATTGGGAGTAAATGGCTACTTTTCATTCTGTTCAAGATGCAGTGAAGCTCTTTAACGCTGGTTTATCTGGTGGAAAACATCTCAACAAGAATCAAGAACAGGTTATAATTAGTGTTCAGTTCTTTCTTTATAACATTTTTTGTGTGTCTTCTTGGTGTTATTTACTGAAATTTTGGTTGCAGGAGACGAATCTCTGTCTCTGGAATCAAGAGGTTAACAGGTTGAAGGAGAAAATAAAGGATGCTGAGATGGCGAAGATTGAGGCTTTGTTAGAGCTTGATGAAGCTAAGAAAACAGTTGAGCATCTCAATCACTATGATGAGAAAGCTTTAGATTTGAGTGGTGGTGTTGTGAGAGATGTGGCTTCAGAGCTAGGTGTTGCTAGGGAATTGCTTCAAAGAGTAGTAGCTGAAGAAGAGGAGAGTCGTCACGACTTAGATGTGAGTAGTAGTAATGTGATTGTTGTGACTTCTGAGCTAGGCTTTGCTAAGGAATCACTTCATAGAGTAGCTGAAGAGGAGAGTGAGTTGTGTAGCTTAATGGAGTCTCTTAAACTCGAGCTTGAAAACGTGAAGAAAGAACATTCACAGCTTAAAGAGAAAGAGCAAAGGGAAACGGAAGAAGCCATTGAGGAGCTCAAGAAGGAAGCTGAAGATGCAAAGAGGGAGCTCTTTCTGTTAGAGGAAGAGCTCAAGATTGCTCTGTTTGAGGCCGAAGAAGCAAAAACAAAAGCTGTAGAGGAACAAGCCGAGGAATGCCTAAAAGTTCAAGAAAGTGGTGTTGGAGGATTAACTGAGACGGAAGCATTGAGAGCATGCAGAGATGAGACACTGAAGAAACTAGAGATGAGTGAGAAGGAGATTGAAGATATAAAAGCTGCAACACAAGAGGCATTGAAGAAAGCAGAGATGGCTGAAGAAGCTACAATTGTAGTGGATGCAGAGCTTAAAAGACGGCGTAAAGCAGCTAGTAGGATCATGGCAGAGTCAAAAATGTGTGCTAAGTCGTTTCCCTCTGCAAACAAGTCGAAATCAAGATCCAAAGAGACTTGTTTAGTCAAGTGTTAGGAAGGAACCTGGTCTCTTTTAAAATTGTGACAACCTGTATAACACTAGAATAAGTGTCACTTTGTTGTAAGCTTTAATAATGTTTTGGGGTTATAGTTATGTTGTAATGTGTGAACATTCAGTATCGTCATTGTATAAACTAACCAAATAATTCTACTATTTGAACTCTTAACCTATACTTCATGTTATTAAACTTATACAATACACATAGTTAAAAAGTTATATATTTTCAACAAGAATTAGCATTTACTTGGCCATCATCAGTGAATTTTATTCTCCCAACAATTAACAGCATCAGTGATAAGCGGGTGGTTAGGTAAAATAAAAAGTTTACTTACCAAAAGGAAAGAATGAAAAGAATAGGGGTATATAAAGAAATAAATAAATAAAAGTCTTTTTTTTTCCTTTTAACTTATATCGATCGAGTTTGGTTGATTTGGGGATTTAGGGCTTTTTTTTTGCCGAAGATGACGACTGCAGCTAGACCAACGTGGGCTCCGGCGAAGGGAGGTAACGAGCAGGGTGGTGCTCGTATTTTCGGCGCCTCTCAGAAGTATTCGTCTCGCGATGTCGCCGCTCACACCACTTTAAAGCCAAGGTTTTTTTCTCGTGAATCGACATGGATCCGTGTGAATTCTATCGAATTTACCTTTGGTTTTGAGATTCTTCAGATATATAGGGTTTATTGCAATAGATTAGATTTCGAATTGACAGTTTTGAGGATCGATAGTCATAGCTTATGCATCTGTGGAAGAGATCTGATCTTCTAGGGCTTTGATTGACATTATATTTTTCTAGCTGTTTATGGCATATATCATAACGTGTGTGTTGCTTGTTTTTGGTAGGAGGGAAGGGCAACACACTCAAGAGGAAGTGCAGAAGAAGAATCTTCGTGATGAGCTTGAAGAGCGTGAGAGGAGACACTTCTCTTCCAAAGACAAATCTTACAGTGGTATCTAAAGATTACAAATTTTTAAGTTTCTTTTCACTTAAAGTTCTTCCTTTTTGTTTCTTTGTTTTAACTGCATCTGGACTAACGAGGTTTTGTTTTATCTTTAGATGATAGAGACCGCAGGAGAGGGAATCAGCTATTACCCGAAGGTTGTAGAGAAAATTTTAAAAAATTTAATTTGATTATCTGTTATAATGCTTGATGTTTTTGTCACATGTTAATACATATAGTTTGATGGTATGTCCTCTAACTTGGATCATCCTTCTTTTAGGCTCTAAAAGGGATCCTGAAGATCGGATTGTTCCTCGCAGTGTTGATGCTGATGATTCTGATGTTGATATCAAAAGTGATGATGATAGGTACCTACTCTTCTTCTCTTCCCCTTTGCACCTCTTTATTTCTTGTGCGTTGATTCTTTGAATAAGAATCAAGGTTGGGGCTGCTAACTTGGCCTATCTGTAAGCCATTGCTGTTCATATTGGAGCCATAGTTTGAGTAAATGCATTATGTGGTGATTGTTGGGGAAAATGTAGTTGTCCTTTTCTTTTACGCTAACTTATATATCTCTAGCTCCGCGAAAGTTATCTTACAGGTTGTTTTGTCTGTGTTAGTGATGACGAAAGTGATGATGATGATGAGGACGACACTGAAGCTCTCATGGCTGAACTCGACCAGATAAAGAAAGAAAGAGTGGAGGAGAGGCTCAGGAAGGTAAAGTTACTCTTTTCTGTTTGCTGATTCTGCTCAGATTACTATTAAAAGAAATTATAGATAGTTACTGTGCTTCTTTGGTAGTAATATATATCATGCACGTTTTTTTCAGGAAAAGCAGCAGCAGATGGAGGAGCTAAATGCCAAAGAAGAAGAACTTCTCAAAGGAAACCCACTGCTTAACAACACTCCAACCTCTTTTAGTGTCAAAAGGAGGTTAGGATTTTGTTAATATCTTGTTTCTTCATGAATCTTGAGATTATATTAACTGATACTAAGAATTGTTTTTTCGTCTTTTCAGGTGGGATGATGATGTGGTATTCAAGAACCAGGCTCGTGGTGAAATGAAAGCACCTAAGCGCTTCATCAATGATACAATAAGGAATGACTTCCACAGAAAATTCCTGCACAGATACATGAAGTGAATGAACAAGAGTGTTACTTGTTGCTACTTATCTATATGATGAATGATCTAAGGCTTACATTCTTGCTGGGATTTTATAATGTCTCTTGTACTAATACAGAAGCCAACCAACACATGTTTTATCCTTTATATCAAAAGCTTATGCACTTGACTTCAATGCTATTTCTCAAATTCCTTTCAAGCTCTCTTTATTCATCCATGACACTTGCAAAACTGGAAATAGCCGTACAGACTCGTCTTTGATCTCTATGTTTATATATTTTGTCTTTTAAGTTCACATATATTTATCAAAGATCGGAAATGCTGATTTTCTTGCGAAGGCAGAAAGTATTAAACCGTAAATTTATTTGCTGTAAATTCTTTTGATGTATACTAGGTATTTTCCTGCACCATGTGCAAAAATAATTTTTTTAAATTCAAATTATATTTAAAATAAATTTTATTAACATTTTAGATTTTGTTATTTATATAAATATTTTCATATAAATTTTAGTTTAATTAAACATAAAATTAAAATAAAATAAAAAAATTGATTTATTTAAAATATATTTAAGAATATTATGAATATATTCATAATTATAATCTTAGATAAATTTTCATTTATTTTTGGGTTAAGATATATCAAATACTTGTATGAAATTAGAAAAGGTTATATTAAAATTGCATAACTATCAAAAATAAAAATTAAAAATAATTTCTAAAATTTGTAGATATAAAAAATGATATTTGTAGTAATAAAATTATAGGATTATAAAAATAGAATTAAATAATATTTCAAAATTTGTAAAAAATATATATTTAATTAATAATAAATTTAAATATATTTAGTTTAATGATAATTTATTACCATATTTTAAAAAGCTACCAAAAATGAAAATGAACATTAAATGTAATTGTCTATGTCATCTTTTTCCTTAAGCCATGCCATCTTTTTTACTATGTCATGTCATATTTTTTTAATGAAAGTGATTATATTGATGACACATGGCAAATCACTTCTCAAATAATGTATATGGGATTTGTAAAGCATTATTTTTTTTGCTCCCGAAATAAAGTTCCTTATGCCTATTTTTTAATTTTCTAGAGATTTTTTGGTTGTAGTTTTTTTTTTAAGAAATGAAAATTTGATTAATTGACATATATGACTCTAAATTAAATTTTGGGTGTAAAGCATTTACATCTACAACCAATCACCTCCATAGTTAAATACAAAGAGTAGTAATACATTCAAGTTATGAGTTGTGCCTGGACATAGTAACCTCTTGTTAAAAGAAAGAGCATTAGTACCAAAGAGGCGATCATACCAGAGAGTAATACATACAAAGAGCAAGGATTTCGCGTGGACCCGTGTTTACTGTGTTATACCTTTTAAACTGTGCTTGTACCCATCTGGATCTGAACTAGTATGCGTCACCACCTTTGGCACCATTGTCTTCACCAGGTTTGCTGAGCTAGCTTGGATGTTTCTCCCACCTTATACTCCACATCTTCAAACTGTAGATTAAGACCAATGAGTATGTATCGTAGAAGGAAAAGAGAGATTGGAGGAAGATGGGAAGAGGAGACGAAGTCTTGGTGGATGTGTGAACTATGCCGTGAGATCTGCAATACATGACTGTCTTCAAGATCTTCTGATCTCCACTTTTTTTTTGGTTAGTCTTGTGATGCAAGGAACTGATTATTAATGTAGGGATGTGTTATATAAACTGAAGATCAACTATATCGAGCCTGAAACTTTCTTTGCTTTTTTTGTGTTCTCTTTTTCTTTCTATTTTATCATGGTGTTGGTTTGGTTGACCATATTCTTTCAATGTTTTTTGTAATTTAATTATTTAATAGAATTGAGAGTTCATTTAGTTATTCATTGTTTAACTTGCACAATGAGAAAAAAGATATTGATATCAGTCTCAGTAATTTATCTAGAAGGTTAATATCTAATCTTACCAATCTGATATGCATCTTTATAGCAACTCTGCGTCATTGCCAAGCTTCGTGAGCGCTGCTTGAGGCTCTTCTGATTAGTGATGTGTTCGTTGGTATTTTGTTCCGTGAACCGAGCCTGAAAGGCCAGAAAAGCTAATGGCTGACCCTGTAGGAAACCGTATAGTATAACACGCAATGACTGAGGAAGGAGAGGCAGAGAGTATTCTATACGCTGAGGTCACTGTTTACATTTCAATATTGTTACAAATAAGTGGACATCAAAGTTGATATGGCCGAGTTGGTCTAAGGCGCCAGATTAAGGTTCTGGTCCGAAAGGGCGTGGGTTCAAATCCCACTGTCAACATTGTTTTTTCTTAATCTATTTGCGTTTTCTTCAAACAGTAAGTCCCGTAAAGTTTATATTTTTAGTAATTAAACTCTCCGACTAAAAACTAAAGATGAATTTTAAAATAAATTTTCAACTAAAAATCTTACGAAATAAATTAAACTTTAGTTATGTTAATATATGTTACCCTTCATCTAAAATTCCGTCACAGATAGTAACATATATTAACGGTTTATATGACATAGTTTGAAAAAAAAACTCTTAAACCTAAGAAAAAGATGAATAAATTTGATCGTTAGATTATAGTGGTTCTGATACCAGGTAGAAAAATGGATTAGAAGAATTATATAACTCTCATTAAAATCATGGTTAGAGTTACATATATGTTTATACTATAGATGTTTCCTAAACTAAATAGATACAAATATATGTGAATACCTTACACAATAAATATACAATATTAACATTAATATTTATGATCTCCTAGATCTTTCTATATGCCCCTTTCCTTAACTCAATATATACATATCTCAATAACAATATACACAATTGTGTTTCATATCTTCATGATTCTCTATAGGGGGGAGTTCGATTTTTTCAGTTTTTAACAAAAAAATTATTGTTTGATAACACACCTAACAAGAGGCAAACATATGTTTACGGCAAAGAAAACGGTAATATAGAAAACTCACTATATTTAGTTACATTTCATTCACGTCAGCTTACTTTTTTCTTTTGTAATTCTAAAAGCTTTTCTCGATTTCATAATTCGAGTGTCGACTATTTTTAGAGGTTTCTATATTTGTAAGAAGGTAGAGAAAAACAAATTAAAGAAGAAGAGAACAAATAAATTAATGGAAGGGAAAGAAAAAGAAGAAGAAGAGACGAAGAGGACAATGATGATGAAGATCAAAGTCAAGGAGACAAATCATCAAGAGATAAGCCAAGAAGACGTTAAAAGACAAGAAGCTTACAACATGTCTCCACGTGCACGTGGTGGTGGTGGTGTCTCCGCGGGTATGGGAAAGTCTACGAGCGTGAGGCTAAACTGTTTATGTGCACCGACAACACACCCTGGCTCTTTCAGGTGCCGTTACCACCGTCGTAACTCTGCACTCGGGATGTCACGTGGCATGTCTGTTCCCTCTAACCTTTCCATGTTGGGAGGAGTAGGCTCTCCTAAGTCTTAAAAAGTCGTCGTCGTCTCATGATTAAAACATAGTTTATATTTGTCTTTCTTTCTCAATTCAAAACCTCTCCAATGTGATTGTGTGTATATAAAACGTGAGACAAGGTGTCATGTTTCTTTTCTCTATGTTTTTTTTTTTCTTTTTTTTTATCTATATGTTCTTGTTGGTAAAGGAATTACTTTTTCCGTTTAGCAAAAAAAAAAGGAATTACTTTTCCCCTTTAAAAGAAAAAAAAAAAAGAAAATGCATAACAAGTAGACAAATCTCTGGGGCATGCACTGCAACACACTCTTTATATTAAGTTGAGATTCGGCCTCAGCATTTTGGGACGTATAAGGTAGTTTGAGTAGAGGGCTAGAAACTCAATTTACCATCTTAACTTATTTGTGATTCTGTGGTTTTGGGTTAGTGTAGTTTTGGGTTATGTGTAGTTTGGATGGTAAAATTAGGAACCAAAAAGTAATTGGGAAAATTTTAATTTCGGTTTGGTTTCGGATTCCGATTCAGTTATTTGGGTAATTGGGGAAATTATCATGTATTTTGAATAAATTATTGAATAATTAAGATGATTCGAATAAAAATGTTGGTTAATTCAAATACTTTCAGATAAAAAATATTACATACTAGTTTAGATATTTTTTAATAATTTTACAAATCTTTTTGGCTACTTTGAGTAATCTTATATATATATACGATAATGTTATATGTTTCTATAATTGATATTTTATATATTTTGGTACCTATTCGGTTCTCGGTTCGGTTTGATTATTATTTATCATCAATTTAAACAGATTCGATTAAGACTCTGTAAACCAAATCGATAACTCTTCATCCATATGAACGATAAACGATGTTTGTTTGTTGGCATTGCATGTTAGACGGTCTGCTCTCGTGTTCTGCATTCATGATATATAAATGATCTCTAAGTGGTTGAAACTTCCTTTCAGGATTTTGATATATTCAAAATAACTTAGTTCTGAAACCATTTTTACCAGTTAATAATTCATTGGAAATGTGACCTGAAACTGTTTAAATTCCTAATGCCATTTGAAATGATGAATAAGGTTTGTCAATCAGATTCAAACCTATTTAATAAAAACACTGTTAGTGGAAATGCTACCCAAACAAATTGACTCCGATTTAGCCCGGCCCAACACACATGTTAGCTGTAGAAAAAGACACCTAATGAAATAATAAGGCCTTTCATGGGCCAATGTTTGACAACCATAATGGGCTTAATAAACCTAATAAGTATGTATAAATATCCTGCGATACGAAAGCTTGAAAACCTTCAAAGCTTTCCTTCCCCATAGCAAGCAGCCGCTCCTCTCTGCACCATATCGCAATCTAAGAGTCAGGTATTTATTCTAATCTCTGAATTGCTAGCTCCTGGACTTACTATGATCCTTGTTAGGTTAAGTTTTGAGATCCATCTTGCTTTTATTACACACCTTGTAGGTTATTAATGGCAGAGACTACTCAGATGGAAGCTGAGATAACCGTACCACCAAACCGTTACATTCCTCTCAAGAAAGCGTGGTTAGACATCTACACACCGGTCTACGACCAGATGAATGTAGACATCAGGGTGAATCTCAAGTCACGCAAAGTGGAGCTCAAGACCCGAGCCGACACGCCTGACGTCCGCAACCTCCAGAAGTCTGCTGACTTTGTCCACGCGTTCATGCTCGGTTCCGATATTCCTGATGCGGTTGCACTTTTGAAGATGGATGAGCTGTGTGTTGCGTCTTAAAAGTCGTCGTCTCATGATTAAATGATTTTTGGGCCGGCTCAATACTATTGTGGGCCTTTGGTCAATTTTTTTTTAAAAAAACTTATATTACACCAAAAATTAAATTTAGGACCTATAATTATTAATTTTTAATATTTGAAATATCATTAAAGTTAGTTTTACAATGCTTGTTTTTATTTTTGTTTTTTTATTAATACTTATGTTTTTGGTATCGTATAAATTTAATTTAATACGTGTTAATAAAAGTAAAAAACAATTAAATTGGAGTGGGCTATGGGACTGTTGCCCTCCTACTTAACCCGCCCCTGTTTCTTTCTCGATTCACAACCTCTCCAATGTGGTTATGTGTATATAGAACGTGAGACAAGGTGTCGGTTTTCTTTTCTCTAGTTCTTGTTGGTAAAGGATTTACATTTTCCCTTTACCGTAAAGGATTTACATTTTCCCTTTTTTTTAAAAAAAAAAATACATAACAAGTAGACAAAACTTTGTTGCATGCAGTGCAACACACACTTAAAATAAAGTTGAGATTAAGCTTAGACATTTAGATTATCATTTATGTTCAAGTCTTTTGGGTATCTGGTAGAGAACCAGAGAATCAATATACTATTTGACATATTTTTAGTTCGGTTGGGTTGGAATAGTTTTGGATCCAAAACTAAAATTACTAGGGAAAATCAGTTTTTATTTGATTCGAGTTTTGATTCAATTATTTTAGATGAATTGGGTAAATTATCATGTACGTAGAGTAAATTATCAAATCATCTTATTCAGATAAAAGTTCGAACAATTAGAATATATCCAGATAAATCAAATATTTTTATTAGTTTATTTAAAATATTTTTGAATAAACTTTTAAATATATATAATCTAATAATATTATATATTTCTATAATTAATACTTTATAGTTTTTCAGTTCGGTTTGATTATCTTGGATATAAAATCATAGAAAGCATTTGAATATTTAGAGTTTTGGTCTGGTACAAAACTTTTTGGATATTTCAGCTTGGATTTTCGGTTTCAATATATTTTGCCAAAGACATAGATGAGATCATCTAGAACAAATCTATTATAGAAGAAGACAAGTTTTCTCCTACGGACGTTGCGCCGTTTTGTAACCGCCTAACCGGGTCAAATTTTTTGCATATCATGCCGTTTTAATTGATGAGTAGGGTTTGTCAATCAGATTCAGATAAACACTGTTGGCGTAAGGATTAACCAATCCAATTAACTCCAATTTAGCCCGGTCCAACACACATGTTTTCGGTTTCAATAAAAAGAATAAGTAGACACCTAATGAAATAATAAGGCCTTTAATGGGCCAACGTTTGACACAATCACAATAAGGTTTCAAAAACCCAATAAGTAAGTATAAATGTCCTGCGACACAGTTAAAACCCTAATCTCTTAAAAACCTTCAAGCAGCCAGAGATACCTTTCTTCCACCTTACAGCAGCAGAATAAGAAGCTCCTCTCTCGTTCTCATCTCCCAATCAAAAGAGTCAGGTATGTATTATAATCTAGCTCCTTGACTTACTATAATCCTCGTTAGGTTAAGTTTTTGAGATCCATCTTGCTTTTATTACACACCTTGTAGGTTTAATAATGGCAGAAACAACAACTCAGATGGAAGTTGAGATCGCAACACAATCTACCCCCTTGCCGGCAAAACCAATCTTCAAGCCATTGAAAGCACACGAGATGTCTGATGGCAAAGTCCAGTTCCGAAAGATCTCCGTACCACCAAACCGTTACACTCCTCTCAAGAAAGCGTGGTTAGACATCTACACACCGGTCTACGACCAGATGAAAGTAGACATCAGGATGAATCTCAAGTCACGCAAAGTCGAGCTCAAGACCCGTGCCGACACGCCTGACGTCAGCAACCTCCAGAAGTCCGCTGACTTTGTCCACGCCTTCATGCTAGGTTTCGATATACCTGACGCGGTGGCGCTTTTGAGGATGGATGAGTTGTATGTTGAGTCGTTTGAGATTAAAGATGTGAAGACATTGAAAGGAGAGCATTTGTCTAGGGCGATAGGGAGGTTGTCAGGGAAAGGAGGGAAGACTAGGTTTGCTATTGAGAACTCGACTAAGACGAGGATTGTGATTGCTGATACGAGGATTCATATCTTGGGTGCTTTTACTAATATTAAGGTTGCGAGGAACTCTCTTTGCAGTCTTATTATGGGTTCACCTGCTGGGAAGGTTTACTCTAAGCTTCGGTCTGTTTCTGCTAGATTAGCTGAATAGTTTCTGAAAAAGGTTTCATTTTGGAATGTGTGCTTGAGTTTTGTTCGAGTTTATTACTTGTATTGGTTTAAAAGTACACATCTTTATCGAGTTTTCTAAACATCTATTTATGTTTCAGGAGTTATGTTCCATAAAGAAAGCTTTGCAACTTAGTTCTCTTTCAAATCTTCAACAATTTAGATGATCATACTCATACAATAGTATGGCGTGAAACTTGTAATTTTGGATGATATGTTATTGGAGTAGAAGATAGTCATCAAAACCTAACCAAAGTCTTGACTCGGGTGACTTTAAGCAAGATGAATCATGGTTTGCTTTGCAGCATTTGTCAAATCTAACGCACTTCCAGTTCTGTTTACACGACAGCATAAATAGAATGTCTTGAGTCTTGCAGTTTACACCTTTCCTATGTTTTCTAAAGAATAGCTACTAAAATACATATAAAAACCCAGCCTTTTGGTATATGGGAGCATTGTTTCATGATGAAATGATTAAAGAAGACTACTGAAGAAAAATAAATGAAGAAAAATAAATGAAGTAAGAAAATAAAAGAGAAATATTTAGAATAACTTTAACAAAAGTTTTTGTCAAAAAAAAAAATTAAAAATAAAATGATCATATCTTTTTTTGTTAAATGATGTAAATATACGTTTATGATTTGAATGTTAACTAATTTAGATTCATGGTTTACATTTATGAGATGGAGTTCTGAAGTGAAATTTAAAAATTTTAAAAATAAAAAAGTATTTTGATCATTTTTTAAATTACTTTGGTGACAAAAACTTAAAAAAAAGAATATTTGATAGAATTGACTACATGTGTTTTGCCTTGAAGGTTGCCACATTGGGCTTGCAATGGTGTTCTTCTTCTTCTTCTCTGTAAACCGGGAAGGAACCTACAGAACTAAAAAAAAAAGTTTTGATCATAACAACTAATTTTCATCTATGGTTTCATCAAAACCAAAGATAATGGACAAAATGCAAATTATTGTTACTGCTGCTCCAGAGCTAGATGATTGATTAGGAACACGTTCTTCATCCAGGAATCTGGAAAGGAGTTTTTTTTTTTTTTATCGCAGCTTCGATTTTCTTTTATGGAAAACAAATCAAGCGTAATGATTTCTTCAAAAGCAGTCGTCACTGATCACAGTGATCCTCATTCCTCATCTCGTTCTAATCGTTTGTTTTGGCTTCTCCTTGTCTCTCCTCTTTGTTGGTATCTTTGTGGCTTCTGGAAAGTTTCGAAATCCGCTATCTTAGCTAGAGGCTAACGTGTCTGGTAGTTAAAATGGCTTTCTGAAAACCCCAAACTACCCCCGTATTGTTTTAATTTTTGCCAACAGTTTTAATTTTGTTTGCTAATCCATTTCTTACACAAATCAACAAGGTTAATTCTCTAAAATAACTACTTTTGTTTTTTTTGTCATTAAAATAATTATAACAAAAAAATGATCAAAATATTTTTTTTTTTAAAAAAATTTTAAAATTCTTTTATTTTATCTTATTTTTTTAATTTTAAATTTCATTTCTAAAACTTATCACGTAACTCTGAATATAATTTTTTTTTTGTGATAAAAAAACTTACTCCCCTTTATTAGGTCAGTTGGGGGTATAATTTATGATAGAGATTTACGAGAATATTATTCTTCTACAAATTGAGAATCTTAACTTTTCTGTGGATAAATATTAGAATTATTATTTGTACTTTTGTTCTCTTGTTATTGATCTTTTCTAATAGGATTATGCTTTTTTGTGTTATCTGAAATAAAGATGCTTTTAAACTCTTTTCTCAAAAGCTGCAAACTTGCGTTAACCTAAAAACGTTACGTACTTGGATTGGACTGTATTTAAATAGACAGAATAACCAAAAAAAAACAATCAATCATAAAGGTCAAAAACTAGAATCTGATGATTAAACGAAACATTATAATGCACAAATAATCAGTCAATGTGACGTATCGGAGAGAAAATTAAAAAAAAAAATACAAAAACAAAAGGAAAAAAGTTTGTCAGCTACACCAAGTTTACTCTAATATGGTGGAAACCATCCAATGTTTCATAATATGTTAATAACTACACGATGTTTATGTTAATACATGCCACATATATGAAGTAAATGATTATATGGTGGGAACATCAAAATCGGGTTTAATTGATTTTAGGAAAAGTTAATGGGGTCAAACTGTAATTAATCAAAAAATCAAATTTAAAACAAAAAGAACTAAGTTTTAGAAAAATAATTGTTACATTAAATTTTGATTGTGTAAAAATTATAGAAAATAGTTGACAATAAAAATAAGAAAATTTATAATTGAAATTTAATATATTTTAATATTTATGAAAAATTAAAAAATATGAAGACAATCACTTTGATATTGTCGATCATATTAATTTCCAATATAAACATTTTAAAGAATTCATATTTTGGACTTTTAAATTGGAAATAAATTTTGGTTGAAAGATTTTTAATATATTAACAAGATGAATTATTTTAAAAGCCAAAGAAAAGAAATGCTAAGTAAATTTTAATATCATAATATATCAAGATTATGTTGACATAATATTTACAAAAAGAAATGTTGATGTTGACAAAAAAAATCAAATATACATACATATATACAAATAACAAATACATATTTTTTTTATGTAAACATCATGTTATTTTAGTATCTATAGGTAAGATTATAAATTTAGTATTCGTAAACAGTGTGTCAAATTACGATAACATATTACAAAAAAAATTATAATGCTTATGTATGTTATATCATTCTAATTATTGATAGTATTAATATATTTGTAAATGTATTTTATAGTTTTATGATCTTAATTGTAAGTGTTATGAGACATAGCATTTTTTTCTTTGACTTTTAAAATAATTCATCTTGTTAATCTATTAAAAATATTTAAACCAAAATTTATTTCCAATTTAAAAGACCAAAATATGAATTCTTTAAAATGTTTATATTGGAAATTAATATGATTGACAATATCAAATTTATTGTATTCATATTTTTTAATTTTGCATAAATATTAAAATATATTAAATTTCAATTATAAATTTTCTTATTTTTATTGTCAACTATTTTCTATAATTTTTACCCAATCAAAATTTAATGTAACAATGTTTTTTTCTAAAACTTAGTTCCTTTTGTTTTAAATTTAATTTTTTGATTAATTACAGTTTGACCCCATTAACTTTTCTTAGAATCAATTAAATCCGATTGTGATGTTCCCACCATGTAATCATTTACTTCGTATATGTGGTATGTATTAACATAAACATCGTGTAGTTGTTAACATATTATAAAACATTGGATGGTTTCCACCATATTAGGGTAAACTTGGTGTAGCTGACAAACTTTTTTCCAAAACAAAACCTAAGAATATGTAAATCCAAATGCAAACGCCTGCTGGATTCATATCAGAAGACAGCTAGTTATTATTACCGGGAAAACCATAACCGCGACGTCCAACTACTCCACCACAACCGGATCTCGGGTCGCATTCGAGATGAACGGACTGTTGGATCTTGTGAAAACCATCCTTGAAAACTCCGAATCCGAATAGAAACCCGACCGCGATCACCACCAGAATCAAACACGTGCACAGCATGCATATCCGTCCACAACACATCTCTCTTTTTTCCCTGAAGAGCTCTGATAAAATATAAGATCACAGAGATGATTTGTTTGTTGGCGAGAAACTTGGGGACATAGAGAGGATATATTTGGTGGGAGATATATGTAGGAGAGATAGGTGCGAGTAGACGTTACGTTTTCTTTCTTGCTTTTAAATCTAATCAAAATCATCTTAGATAAGCTCTCTTTACATTGGGCCAATGGTTTTGGCCCACTAATGATTTTAACATTGTATCTAACTGAATGTAAGGGCATGTTTATTGCAAGAAGTTCTTAGCTCCTAGATTCACTTTTAACTGAAAAAATCTAAAAAATGTCTTTTGAATAATAGCTATAAGAGACGTTTTTTTAACGAAAAAATGTAAAAAAAATGAAATTATAAATTAAGAATCCCATCTAAGAGATCCGAGATAAACATGGTCTAAATGTCGCTCCCTCCATTTTTAAATATTAAAATTTTATGATAATACATGGCTATTAAATTTTTTAATTTTTTATTTAAAAGTATAATTAAAATATAGATTAAAAATTATTAATTAATTAAATAAATTATGAATATATTATTAGTTACACTATTGTTGATAAAATTAAAAATTGTATTAAAATATAAAATATGATCTATTTTGAAACATTACAAACTTTTTTAGACAACATCTATTTTAAACGGAGAGAATACATATGTTCTTTCTACTTTATAGAAATACTAAATAGTAATCTCCAAAGCTATAGAAACTTTCCGTGATACTTTTAAAAGGATATTGGCTTTTTCAAAAGTTACAGGTTCTATAAAGATATTTGAATTTGGAGCAAAGAAGAACTACACGTGTTCTCCTATAAGTGGTTGATTGATCTTTTTTCTTTTAATGTGCACCAATGGTTGATCATGAGGATTGATTGTTTTTATATAATCTTTGAGAGGTTGATGGTGATGAGGAAACCTAAAGCCATGTTTATCCACAGTCTTTTAGGCGGAGTTCTTAACTTATAATTTTATGTTTTTTTTTCTTTTTTTTTTTTTAATTTTTTCGTTAAGAGACGTCTCTTAGGTCTCTTATTTAAGAGACGGTTCTTAAATTTCTTAATTAAAAATTAAGAAACGTCTCTTAGAAAAGTTAAGAATCCCATGATAAGAGACCTGCAATAAACATGCCCTAAATGATGGAGAATCCATTCTCATTCTTCCACTTTTTTTATTATTTCATCATTTTTATCATGAGAATCTCTATTTATATACTGCACGGACATGATATGACGTGCTCATGATTCGGGCCTGATTAATATATTATGAATAAGAAGGCCCATAAAAAGGAATAGGGCCCAGCCAAAAATGTCTTAGTGAGTAAGATACTATATATACACGATTCTCACCCTTGTCATCCGCCTAGTGCCCCATTTCAATTTTCACAGAGAAAAAAATAATCTAAAAGTTGTTGAGCCGTTCTCACTTTCAAGTCGTTCGTTCATTCACCGTCTCTCTTGCTTTTCGCGCTCTAGGACCTTTACATTCACTTATACACCTCTATATTGATCAATTCCGTAAACCCTAGATTCGGCGATCTCGAATCTGCCCTAATCTCCATGGCGTCTTCACCTGGTAACAACAACAATCCTCCACCGTTCGATCTCGGTACTCTCTTCAAACCTCCGTCGACTCCCTTCCCGGCATCTTATCCTCACAACCAGTACAACCAACAGCGAACTCTGTCGTATCCTACGCCGCCTCCTATGAATCTTCAATCGCCTCGTGCCGATCACAACCCCGGAACGCGCATTCTGGCTCTCCTCAATAATAATAACAACAACGGCAGGGAAGGCGCCGTGGCGAATCAAGAGCCGTCGCGGGAAATCGCTCGTTCGTTCCCATCGGGTCCGATTCGTGTCCCGAGCTGTAAGTTTCCCATGGGAAGGCGGTTGAGTGGGGAACACGCGGTGTACGATGTTGACGTGAGGTTACATGGTGAGATTCAGCCTCAGCTTGAGGTGACTCCGATTACTAAATACGGGTCGGATCCTCAGCTCGTAGTGGGTCGCCAAATCGCCGTGAACAAGGCGTACATATGCTATGGATTAAAAGGAGGAAACATTCGTGTTCTGAATATTAACACCGCGTCAAGGGCTATAGTTCGAGGCCATTCTCAGGTTAATTGTAGTATCCATATGCTATAATCTTTTCATTATTTATTTGAAGTATCTATTAACGTGTGTTTGTATGTGTGTGTACAGAGAGTGACAGATATGGCTTTCTTTGCTCAGGATGTTCATCTCTTGGCTAGGTAATGTTCTTTGTGATTCTTCTACTCTTTTGTTTACGCCTTGTATTCTCCTTAAGCCCTTGCCGTCTGCTTTTTTGTTTCTGTAAAACAGCATAAGCCTAGATGGAAATGTTTTCGTATGGAATATATCTGGAGGGTCTGAGGGAGATGATGATCCTCAGATAACTGGAAAGATTGTTCTTGCTCTTCAGATACTTGGAGAGGAAGACACCAAACATCCACGTGTTTGTTGGCACTCCCACAAACAGGTACGGGGACATTTCTTAAGTTGTATATGTTTCTGCCTTTTCTAATGTACTTAGTGTTGTGTCTAAAATCATCTTTGCAGGAATTTTTGGTGGTTTCAATTGGTAAACACGTCCTCCTGATTGATACTTCTAAAGTTGGCAGAGGTGAAGTACTCTCGGCTGAAGCTCCTATTCAGTGCCACCTTGATAAATTGGTTGTCGGTGTAAAGATTGTTGGCAAGCACGATGGAGAGGTCACAGATTTATCTATATGCCAATGGATGACCACACGACTCGTTTCTTCGTCTGTTGACGGCACGGTTTGAATTTATCTCTATCATTCTACTTCACTCGAGTCTTCCTATTTTCATCATCTGTTAATATCTTTATAAAGATCAACTAATCTGAAAAAACTCTCAAGTTTAAGCTGATTACATTGCTTACTGGGTGGATGGTGTAGTTACTTAGTTGGAATCTGTCAGCCTGTTTAGCTTTGTTTTGCTAGTGCTGTTGACATTCAATTACTATTCTAGCTTATTTCAATTTTGGGAGATTGGCTAGTTAGTTTCATCCAGCCTTGCACTGTGTATTGCTTATTTGTCTGCGTGTGAGTCTTATTCCTTTCCTCGTAATACCAACAGGTTAAGATATGGAAAGATTTTATGACACAACCAGTTGCAGTTATAAGACCTCATGATGGCCATCCAGTCAATTCATCAACATTTGTGACATCCCCTGAGAGACCTGATCACATCATACTCATCACTGGGGTAATTGTTTTCAATCAGTATTTCTAACTTTTCTGAGCTTTATCTAATGCTAAATTTTCTCTGCTGTGTTGACTTTACATTTTATAATGTTGCTTATCTTTTTGCTTAGTTGCTAACTCTGTCTTTGTTGCCAATGTTTTCAGGGACCCCTAAATCGAGAGATGAAGATTTGGGTTCCAGCTGGGGAAGAAGGGTGGCTCCTATCGGCTGAGTCTGAGTCATGGAATTGCACTCAGAAACTTGATTTGAAAAGTTCTACTGAGCCACGAGCGGAGGAGGCATTTTTCAACCAAGTCATAGCATTGTCTGAAGCAGGCCTGCTCTTGCTTGCAAATGCGAAAAGGAACGCCATATATGCCGTGCATTTGGACTATGGCTCATCTCCAGATAATACAAGGATGGACTTCTTGTCTGAGTTTACAGTCACTATGCCGATATTAAGTTTTATAGGGACAAATGATCCTCCAGAACAACCCATTGTTAAGGTTTATTGTGTTCAGACTCAAGCAATCCAGCAGTATACATTAGACTTATGCTTGTGCTTGCCACCTTCTAGAGAAGAGAATGCGGATTTGGAAAAGTCAGATTCTAGTGTTTCACGGGAGGCAAATCTTGTTGATGGCATGTCAGAACCATCTGGAATGAAGCCTACAGAATTCCCTTCAGTTGATTCAGTGCCTAAGCCATCTATCCTTGTGAATAGATCGGAGGATTCTGCATCAGTGGATATCACAGCAACAGCAATTGTTCCATCCAAGAGTGAACCTAGAACTTCTGGGCTGTTATCTGACACTAGTGGTGCGACCCAGCTTCCTCTAAGTCCTAGACTATCAAGTAAACTTTCTGGCTATCACACTCCTTTAGAAACTTTTGAGCAAGTAGAATCTCATTATGAGCTCACTGGCAAAGCACCTTCTGCTGATTATGGTGGTGATAGGCAAACCTTTGAGGAAAGCTCAAGTAGCGAGGAGAAGAATATAACACCTGATGACGATAAGTCTGGGATCCGAAGCTCGCCATCTTTTTTCAAGCAGCCCACTTATCTTGTAAAACCTTCAGAGTTCTCTATGGGCGCTTCGTCTGCTGAAGCCCCCTTTGCTACTGAAGAAAAAAGTGATAGTGTTAATAACGATGCAAGTGGCGCAGAAATTAAGGTGATTGAAGTAGGTGAACCAAAGTCCATGCTGAATGGTGAAATCAGTTTTCATGATGGAACTATGAATGGCACTTCAGAAAGACGAGAAAAAATCTTCTACTCACAGGCTTTGAATCTCAACACTGTGATGGCAAGAGACTGTTATCCTAGTACAGAGGAAACTTCCATTCCAGAGGAATCTAAGGCTTATGAACATTCTGTACAAGCTGGGAATAATCTTGAATCGAGAGATGTCTCTGCGAAGATTCTTAAGTCGGTTTCATCTAGTGGGCTTCCACAGTTGGCAGCTATAAATAGCAAAGGAAAGAAGCAGAAGGGCAAAAATTTTCAGAATCCCAATTCGTCAGCTGACTCCTACAATGAGCAAAGTCAGAGCTTAAGTCATCCCTTGACAGATTTACTTCCTCAGTTCTTGGCCATGCAAGAGACAATGAATCAGGTGACATTGGTCTTGAAACTATCAAGTACCCCATTCTTAACTGTATCTGCCTGTCGACTCTTGCATCATTTTACCCACACGCTATTAAACTTGTTATGACCTTCATATAGCGTATTACAGGTCCTCTTTCACATTCTTCTTAAAAGGAAAACACAATTTATGCATAACTGGCAATTTATAGATAATAGTTTCTTCTTAAGACGTATCGTGGTAATTTGTGAAATATTTATTGACATGGAACTTTATTTCCCTTGCAGATAATGGTTTCGCAGAAGGAGTTGCAGAGACAGCTGTCAAATGCTGTTAATGGCCCTGTCATTAGAGAAGGTAAAAGACTAGAAGTGGCTTTAGGTCGAATGATTGAGAGATCGAGCAAGTCAAATGCTGATGCTCTATGGTCCCGCTTCCAAGAGGAGACTGTTAAGAGTGAAAAGGCAATGCGTGACCATTCACAGCAAATTGTGAATTCGACGACAAACTTCATGAGCAAGGAATTAAATGCAACGTTTGAGAAAACGGTAAAGAAGGAAATTGCTGCAATTGTTCCAGCCATAGCACGTGCAGTAACACCAGCTATTGAAAAAACTGTATCTTCTGCAATCACAGAGTCCTTCCAGGTTAGAATATTACGAGAATTTGTAGACCTGATTTATATTTAAAAAGGTGTTTTGTTGATAAAGACTGCTTTTTCTTTCATGTATACAGAGAGGAATCGGTGACAAGGCAGTCAATCAGCTCGACAGATCTGTTAATTCAAAGATTGAGGGGACCATAACTAGGCATATTCAAACGCAAATTCAGACCTCTGCCATCCCAGTTCTCCAGGTAAATTCGAGTTCACCTTGTATTAAAACTTTTACTTGTAGACATACTGCAAGTGTTGACTGCATCATAGCTTGGCCTGGCAAAAACAGAGCTGGTCTCTTATATCTACCGTGTATAAAATGTATTAAAATTTCAGGAAGCTCTTAGGTCGGGTCTGGAGGCCTCACTCATACCTTCCTTTGAGAGGTCATGCAAGACCATGTTTGAGCAAGTAGACACAACCTTGCAGAAAGGGATTGCCGAGCACACAAGCGCAGCCCAACAACGGTTTGAAGCTGGACACTCCCAGCTTACTCATTCTTTAAAGGTATGTTGGAAAATTCTTCTTCCCAGCACTTTGGTGGCTGCAATTCTTGTCATTTTTACCTATTTCTAAACTCGGTGCACGATTTACAGGAAACCATTTCTTCTGCGTTGTCAGTTGCTCAAGCCTTAAGTCGTGAATTAGCCGAGAGCCAAAGGAATCGCTTAGGTGTCGCAACGGGTGGTTCAAATCCCTTGGTTACTCAAGTTAGTAACGGACCAGTAGCTACTCTACTTGAAAAGGTTTGCACATATCAGGTTGATGTTTGCCTGTTTCCAAGTTTTTTTCCAAGTATTTATGCATTCAATCACAATGGATATCATTTTAGGTGGAAGCACCTATGGACCCAACATCTGAACTATCCAGGTTGATATCTGAAGGCAAGTACGAAGAGTCTTTTACCTCGGCTCTACAGAGAAGCGATGTCGCTATAGTATCATGGCTTTGCTCACAGGTGAAGTGAAATTGTGTTTTTAGTTTTGTAATCTTAAGTTTGCATAACCATCATCTTTACATAAGTGTGCGTGTTGTGTAATAGGTGGATCTTCATAGACTACTGGCTATGAACCCGCTTCCGCTGAGCCAAGGAGTGCTACTGTCACTGTTGCAACAACTAGCATGTGACATCAGCAAAGACACTTCCCGTAAGGTTGGGTGGATGACAGATGTGGTTACCTCGATTAACCCATCAGACCAGATGATTGTGGTTCATGCTCGTCGGATCTTTGAACAAGTCTATCAAATTCTGCACCACCAGCTTAATGCACCAGGTAGTGACGTCTCTGCCATCAGACTTATAATGCACGTCCTCAACTCTATGCTTATGGGCTGCAAATGACAAACTCAATCTCCTTCTATCCTCTTGTTTCACAAACCATAGGATCACATATTTGTTTTTTTCCTTAAAATGTAAAATCTCGCTATACAGTGGACGTGTTGATTATATAAAATTTCTATAAACAAAATTTATTGGAAGCATAAACGTACATGCAAGCCCAACGGAGAAGTAATTATTCTTCTTCTCCTCGTCAAGAATCATAAAATATACATCATCATCATCAGGTATTCGCATAAGATTCAAGACAATCATTTGGTTCCATTTATAGTAAGAGTTTAAATTTGATCACTAATTGATACTTCACCTTGCTAAACAAAGTATCTATCGCTACTATGTAAAGATACAAACACAAGTAGAAACGTTAATGAAGCTATGGGTGACAAAGACGGATGCACTAGAGCTGTAAACCCCCCCCCCCCCCCCCCCAAAAAAAAGGTTAATGTGGGCTGAATATATAAGACCCATCAATATAAACAAGGCCCAATAATGAAAATAAAATAGGTCGGATTAAAATATGAACATATGTATAGAAAAGATCATCCTAAAACTGTTGCTAAATACACGATCACTATCTCTTCCCATTGCCTTTCGCGATCTAAGATCATTTATCAATTCATAGATTAACATAAATAAATCAATATAAATAAAATTAAGTCCGTGTTACAAAAAAATAAAAAAAAAATAAAGTTAAGTCTACAAAAGTTCTCTTCCTCTTCTCACTATCGAGTCTTCATCGTCTCTATAGTCTCTCTCTCTCAGTCAGTGACTATCAGATCCGCCGAGTCTTTCCTTTTTTCTTGAATCTAATCAAGAACCTCTGTACCGATCATTTACAAACCCTAGCTTCGTTACTCTTTTAGATCTACCCTAATCTCCATGGCGTCTTCACCTGGTAACAACACCAACCCTAACAATCCTCCACCGTTCGATCTCGGTACTCTCTTCAAACCTTCGTCGACTCCTTTCCCCACGCCGCCGGCATCTTACCCTCCCCCCGCCGCAGTTCCGTTCCTTCACAACCAGTACAATCAGCAGCAACCCTACGCTCCGCCTCAACAAGAGTTACCTTCCGCGATTAACTTACACCAACAGAGATCACTCCCTTTCCCCTCGCCGCCTCTTAGTCTCCAGTCGCCACGTGCCAATCACAACCCCGGAACACACATCCTCGCTCTCCTAAACAATAACAACGGCGGCGGAGGAGGTGTCTCCGTGACTAGCCAAGATCCGCCGCATCAGCTTCCCGTAGTGAGTCCGCACGAGATCCGCTCGTTTCCTTCGGGTCCGATTCGTGTCCCGAGCTGTAAGCTTCCCAGGGGAAGGCGGTTGAGTGGGGAACACGCGGTGTACGATGTTGACGTGAGGTTACATGGTGAGATTCAGCCTCAGCTTGAGGTGAATCCGATTACTAAATACGGGTCGGATCCTCAGCTTGTAGTGGGTCGCCAAATCGCCGTGAACAAGATCTATATATGCTATGGATTGAAAGGAGGGAACATTCGTGTTCTCAATATTAACACCGCTTTAAGAGCTTTATTCCGTGGCCATTCTCAGGTTGCCTTTTCAAAGTTACAATCTTTTCATTACATATGGTTTGATCCTTAGCACATACCTTCCTTTGATCTCACAATAACTCGTGTTTCTGTGTACAGAGAGTGACAGACATGGCCTTCTTTGCTCAGGATGTTCATCTCTTGGCTAGGTATGTTTTGCTACCTTTTTTTTTATTTACGTCTTTTATTCTCCCAAGGCCCTTACTATTTCATTTCTATTTCTCCAAAACAGTGTAAGCCTGGATGGAAAAGTTTTCGTGTGGAAGATATCTGAAGGATCTGAGGGAGATGATGATCCCCAGATAACTGGAAAGATTGTTCTTGCTCTTCAGATACTAGGTCATGGAGACACCAAACATCCACGTGTTTGTTGGCATTCACATAAACAGGTATGAAAAAACATTTCTTAAGTTGCATATGTTTCTTCCTTTTCAAAATTGTGTCTATATGATTGTCTAAAATCATCTTTTCAGGAAATTTTGGTCGTTTCAATTGGTAAACACGTCCTCCTAATTGATACTACCAAAGTTGGCAGAGGTGAAGTATTCTCGGCTGAAGCTCCTATTCAGTGCCACCTTGATAAATTGATTGACGGTGTAAAGATTGTTGGCAAGCACGATGGAGAGGTTACAGATTTATCTATGTGCCAATGGATGATCACACGCCTCGTTTCCTCTTCCGTTGATGGCACGGTTTGTATTTGTTTTTATCATTCTCCTTTTTTTTGAACGTCTGAGTTGATATATATCAAAAGGAGTGAAACTCCAATACAAGAAACCTTGCAGCACAAGGAAATGATATTTATCATTCAACTTCACTCGAGTTTCCTGTTTCTATCACTTTTGTTCTTAATACATTTCTAAAGATGAATTAATCTAAAAGTTTAAACTGATTACACATTTTATTGGGTGGTGAAGTTTACTTAATTTGGAACCCATCGTTCTTTTTAGCTTCGTTATGCTAGTGTTTTAGTCTGTGTGTGTTTGTGTGTCCCCGAGGTCTTACTCTTTCTTTCTTCATAATATCAACAGGTTAAGATTTGGCAAGATTTCAAGGCACAACCAGTTGCAGTTCTAAAACCTCATGATGGCAATCCGGTCAATTCGGCAACATTTGTGACATCCCCTGAGAGATCTGATCACGTCATACTCATCACTGGGGTAATTCTTTTCAATCAGTATTTCCAACTTTTCTGAGCTTTATCTAATGCTAAATTTCCTCTGCTGTGTTGACTTTACATTTTATAATGTTGCTTATCTTTCGGCCTAGTTGCTAACTCTGTCTGTGCTGGCAATGTTTGCAGGGTCCTCTAAATCGAGAGATGAAGATTTGGGTCCCGACTGGGGAAGAAGGATGGCTCCTACCAGCTGAATCTGAGTCATGGAATTGTACTCAGAAACTTGATTTGAAAAGTTCAACTGAGCCACGAGCTGACGTGGTGTTTTTCAACCAAGTCATAGCCTTGTCTGACGCAGGCCTCCTCTTGCTTGCAAATGCGAAAAGGAACGCCATCTATGCCGTGCATTTGGACTATGGCTCATCTCCAGCTGATACAAGGATGGACTACTTGTCTGAGTTTACAGTCACTATGCCGATATTAAGTTTTATCGGGACTAATGATCCTCCAGAAGAACCCGTTGTTAAGGTTTATTGTGTTCAGACGCAAGCAATCCAGCAGTATACATTAGACTTATCCTTGTGTTTGCCTCCTCCTATAGAGGAGAATGTGGGTTTGGAGAAGTCAGATCCTAGTGTTTCCCGGGAGGCAAATCTGGTTGAAGGCATATCAAAACCATCTGGATTTAAGCTTACAGATTTACCTTCAGTTGATTCAGTACCTAAACCATCTATTTTAGTGAACAGATCGAAAGGAGCTAATACTTCGACTTATCCGGCGGGTTCTGCATCTGGGGAGATGACAGCATCAGTTATTGTTTCATCCAACGGTGAGCCTAAAACCTCTGGGCTGCTATCTGAGACCAGTGCTGCAGGGTCGGCATATGGTACTTCACCCCGGCTTCCTCTGAGTCCCAGACTATCAAGTACACTTTCTGGCTATCAGACTCCTGTAGATGTTATTGAGTCAATACATCATGAACTCGGTGTTGATAGGCAAGCAGATGCTGTTGGAGAAAGAAATTTGGAGGAAAGCTCAAGAAGCAAGGACAAGGATGTTACACCTGATGATGATGTGTCTGGGATGCGAACTCCACAAGCCTTTTTCAAGCACCCCACTCATCTTGTAACTCCTTCAGAGTTTTTGATGCGCGTTTCGTCTGCTGAAGCTTCCATTACTACTGAAGACAAAAGGGATAGAGATGCAAATATCCAGGACGTCAACATTGATTCAAGAGACACAGAAGTTGAGGTAAAAGAAGTAGGTGAATCAAGTTTGACGGAGAATGGTGAAATCAATTACAATGAAGAAACTGAGCATCGTACTTCAGTAAATGCAGAAAAAATCTTTTACTCACAGACTTCGAATCTCAGCACTGAGATGGCAAGAGACTGTTATCCTGGTACAGAGTCAGAGGATTCTAAGGCTTATGAACAGTCTGTACAAGCTGGGGATAATCTTGACTCAAGAGATATGTCTGGAAAGCTTCTTGAGTCGGTTTCATCTATTGGGCTTCCACAGTCAGCCGCTACAAATAGCAAAGGGAAGAAACAGAAGTCCAAAACCTCACAGGGTCCCGGAATGTCATCTACATCCTCAAATGTTGCTAATCTGGCTGATACCCACAATGAGCAAACTCAGAGCTCAAGCCAACCTATCTTAGCTTTGCAAGAAACAATTAATCAGGTGACATTTTGATCTTGAAATTAGTAATTACCCTATTGCTTGACTTGCCGTTATTTTGATTTGGCATGTAACATGTTCCTTTATAGCAATCGTAAGAGATTGTAATTTGTATGGAAGTTGCATTTCTCGAGGACGTACCTTGGTAATTTGTTAAATATTTGTTGACTTGGAACATTATTTCCCTTGCAGATAATGGTTTCACAGAAGGAGATGCAGAGACAACTGTCCAATGCTGTCAGTGGCGCTGCCACTAAAGAAGGTAAAAGACTAGAAGTGGCTTTAGGGCGAATGATTGAGAAATCCAGCAAGTCAAATGCTGATGCTCTTTGGGCCCGCTTACAAGAGGAGACCGTTAAGAATGAAAAGGCAATGCGTGACCATTCACAGCAAATTGTTACTGCAATGACAAACTTCATGAGCAAAGAGTTAAATGCAATGTTTGAGAAAACGATAAAGAAGGAGTTTTCTGCAATCGTTCCAGCCATAGCTCGTGCACTAACACCAGCTATTGAAAAAACTGTATCTTCTTCAATCACGGAGTCCTTCCAGGTTCGAATTTTACTTCTAACTGGTAGAGCTGATTTCTATCTTTATTAATCTATTGTTAAATAAGAGTTACTTTCTTTCTTTTATACAGAGAGGACTTGGTGACAAAGCAGTCAATCAACTTGACAAATCTGTTAATTCAAAGCTTGAGGCAACCATAGCTAAGCAAATTCAAACCCAGTTTCAGACATCTGGCAGGCAAGCCCTCCAGGTAAATTGGATTTCACCATGTTCAAAAATTATTTATTTAGCGTACTGGAAGTCTTATAGCTTGGCGTATACGGTGTTGATCTTTTATATTTCTGCCCTTTATAATTTTTAGGAAGCTCTTAGGTCGGGTCTGGAGGCCTCACTCATACCTTCCTTTGAGAGGTCATGCAAGACCATGTTTGAGCAAGTAGACACAGCCTTCCAGAAAGGGATGGCCGAGCACACAAACGCAGCCCAGCAACGGTTTGACGCTGGACACTCCCAGCTTGCTCATACTTTAAAGGTACGGTGGAAAATCATCCTTCTTCCCAGCAGTACTATGGTTGCAAAATCGAGCCAGTTCATTCCTCTTACCAAAAAAGTTATTGCGCGATCTACAGGAAACCATTACTTCTGCGTCGTCAGTTGCTCAAGCCTTGAGCCGTGAATTAGCGGAGAGCCAAAGGAATCGCTTAGCTCTCGCAGCCGCTGGAGCAAATTCTAGTGGATCAAACACCTTGGTTTCTCAACGAAGTAGTGGACCTTTGGGTGCTCTTCTTGAAAAGGTTTTCACTTCTTTGGAACTAATCATCACTGTGAATTTGATAAGTCTTGTGTTAGTCTACTGCAGGAGTATTGTAATTACCCTAGGTAGCTTGTAGTTAATTGTAGCTGCTCAGCAATCATGGTAATTCGGGTTAGCTAGAGAGCTACCAAAGGAAACTTAGGTAGAATTAATTATAGTCTAGTACCTTACTTTGGGCTTAGGAGAGGAGAGTTTAGAGCTCTCACCCTCTTTGATACCTTGCTTCGTTTTGTTCTGTGTTGTCTCTTATGATTGGAGACAGAGAGTGAATGAAAAGAGAATCATTTATGGTTCTTAGAAGAATCCCAAGTTGGTAATCGCAACATGTATTCCTTTCAGGTTGAAGCAGACCCGATAACAGAACTATCCAGGTTGATATCTGAACGAAAATACGAAGAATCTTTTACTTCAGCTTTACAGAGAAGCGATGTCTCGATAGTATCATGGCTTTGCTCACAGGTGAATATTTGATTTTGCGCAAATAGATCATCAGTTTTACATAAGATCCCATCTTCCAATGACATTGGTTTATGCCGATTCAGGTGGATTTGCGTGGACTACTTGCGATGAATCCGCTTCCTCTGAGCCAAGGCGTGCTTCTGTCACTACTGCAGCAGCTGGCCTGCGACATGAGCAAGGACCCATCCCGTAAGCTTGCGTGGATGACCGATGTGGTTGCAGCAATTAACCCATCAGACCCGATGGTAGCTGTTCACGGTCGCCCAATCTTTGAGCAAGTGTATCAGATTCTGCACCACCACCGCAACGCACCAGGCTGCGACGTGTCTGCCACAAGACTTATAATGCACGTGATAAACTCCATGCTTATGGCATGCAAATGATACAATCTTTCTCTCTCGTCTTGTTCGTTGCTTATATAAAAAAAAAACATAGGAACACGAACTATCTCTACTCGTGTCTGTATTCTACCTTCGTCTGATTTTTGATCATCTTTTCATTTTTGGTTTTGAATTTTGTATTTTCCCTTTTATCATTTTTCGTTTTGAAATGTAAAATCTGGTTGTTTCATACACGTCTTGCTCCATTATCCTCAAGTTTATCTTACGTATACACCAAACCAATGTTTTGAGTTTTTCTTTCATTCAAGCACACATTAGGACGTATCTGTTTCTGTTCCTGTTCTTTACAATGTGTTTGTGCGTGTTAACAAATTATTTTCCTCTTCTTTACAGTGTGTAGGGTATGTGTTAACAATATTTCATTAAAAATATCTTATAAACTATGATAATTTGTTTATCAAAAATATCTAAAATTATTTCCTGAATAAAATTTCAAATTTAATAAAAAGGCTATGATTGTGTTCTAATTAATAAACAGGCAAAATACACAACTTGAAGCAAAAATAATATTACACGTCTCTCCTTAAGTTAAAATAAAAGGCTGATGAAACTTACTTTTCCCCTTAATTTTCCAAATATGTGACATAAAGGAAAACAAAAATAAAATATATCAAAGGGGAAAAATGAAGTCAAAAAGTTGCCCTTTCGCAGCTGCAAAATCATCGGAAACCCTTTAATAAAAGTCTAATCTACCAACACTGATCCGTCTCCCACCTCCGGGTAGTCGTGTACACCCGACCCGCCCGACCCATAGCCCCGGCATGAACCCGTCTCCGTCGTGCTCCCAGCGTCGAATCGTAAATCGCTCTCGTCGTCGGATCCGCCAACGTCGCGTAAGCTTTGTGAATCTCCATGAAATCTCGTCCGTCCGATTCCGACGCATCCGGATGGTAAACCTTCGCTAAGCTCCGGTACGCCGTTTTAATCTCCGTCAACGACGCCGTTTCGTTGACTTTCAGCAGTTCGTAGAGGCTCGACACTCGTCGACGAACGGATTCCGTTACAGCTGGCTCGGCGTTGAGCGTCGCAGCCCTAAACGACGTCGCTCTGGAGGGAAACCGCGCGTTTCCGCTGCGGGATTTGACTGTCTTCGGCTGAGAAAGGATCTGTCCCGGCGAGAATCGAAGGGAGTTACCTGTGGAATAAACTAAAGTTCCGGACATTTATGTGAATAAATTAGAATCAGAGGAGCGAATTGAAAATTTTGAAAGAAGCGAAGCAGAGAGGAGGTTCTTGGGAGAAGTAGATATGAATCACAAGGAGTGAAGGAACGAGATATGACAATTATTTATAGAGGAGACCTCAATGTCCAAAAGTATTTGTGTGATTTTTTTAATTTAGAATATTCCTCATTATTTTCTTCATATTTTAATTGTTTAAATGGTTTTAGAATCCGGGTATGTTCATTTTAGCTGATAATGAAAAGTGGAAATGTCAACAAATAAAAGTGTAGAGTAGCCAAATGCTGATTTTGTTTCTACTATTTTGTTTTTTCTTCTTTTTTTGTCATCTATGTTTTATTTAAAAAAAAAAAAAAATGTGAGTCTAGAAAGCCAGCCTTCAAAAAAAAAAAAAATTTGTGAGTTGATATGTAAATAAAGTAATATAAAAGGAGCAAAATCAAGGGGAGAAAAGAAAGGTAAAACCCGTGGGAGTGACGGCAGTCACCAGTTTTCTGAAAAATCTATGGTACGCTGACGTGTCATCCAGTTCAAAAGATTGGCCTTCTAGAATCCCTTTTATCGGTTCGGCTTACTTGATCAGCTCACTAAGATTGAAAATGATAACATTCAAATTGATAAAGCTAATTATTTATTATTTTTATCAACATAAACTAGAAAATAGTTTTTTGTAACTTATAAATTAAATAATAACTATTTTCTAGGTTGTATAGAATCGAAAATAGATATGTAAAAACGACACATTTCAAACCATTGAAGTGTCAATATATATATATATATGATTAATTAACATATAAATTTAATTTGTTTTTGTATGATTTATCTAAAAGAGAAAATTAAGTAATATAAATGTTATTTTTTGATTATTTTATAAAAATTCTAGTCAATAATTAGAAAACTTACATATACATGTTTTATGAATTAGCCAGATATTAAATTGAAGGATGTGTGTTTTCTTTTGAACGGTCAGCTCGAACAATTAATTTAAATGTGGCAATAGTGTTTACACAATACTTAATCAGGTGTTTAACAATTATCCACTGATTAAATAATAATAATATTACTTGCAATTGAAGAAGAATAACTTCGGTTCCAAAACAAGAATGTGCTTCTAGAAGAAATAATGCTCAGCAACAAATCAACGGTTTAGAATTAAAAGAACAGCAATAAAGTGTCTTTACAACCAAGAAAAATAAACGGGACAAATAAAATATCAACGCTTTTCTAGAAGCTTTTCTTTTGGCTTTATTATCTATAGAATTATTCGTTTTATAAATCTATTTATGGTCGGATTAATGTACAGAAAAGAAAAAATAAACAAAAGTGTTATCTTAAAGGATGTCTTGATTAGGCCACCTAGATAGATGGATAGAACTTCTAGAAGACAACGAACCTAACAAAGCCTAGGATACGATTATGTGCTTAAACACACTCCTTGCTATGTGTTTAGTTTTGAACGATGGATGAGCCCAACCATTTATTACCCAAAAAAGAACAGAAATTAAAGTAGTTACGGCTTGTTTAGTACTATATGGTTGATATTAATCGGCAGAAATTAATAATTTTATCTCTTGGACGGTGGGAATTTCACTTAGTTATTTTATGTTTTTTTTTTAATGGTGAATGACTCGCAATAAGCATAAGCTTCTAGACTGTGGTTAATAGTGGTAATAAGCAATCATAGATAGGTTACATATTTTAGTAGTAAATGTCATGGATGGGTGGGTTTCAACTTTGTTAGTTATATTATGATGAATGACTAGCAATAGTTAACGTTAATACTTTTCTACAAAAATAGTAAAATGATTAATTTAAAGTTGATTATAATTGTGCTTTGTTTAATTATGTAGTTAAGGTGGGGACTACTGGACTTGGTGGGGGAGTCATGTTTTGTGTGCACTCCAAGTTCCACAGACGCTGATTCTTCTTTGCTTGTTTCCTTATTTATTTTTAACATGCAAATTAACAACTTTTATGGACATAACAATATTAAACTTTTCTTGCGAATCTGTTACTCCCTCTGTTTATTATTAAATGCTGTTGTAGAATTTTTTTGTTACAAAATAAATACCGTTTTCAACTTTCAATACATAATTTATTAATTTTTTTTAATTCACTTTTTCATTGACTGAAAAATAGTTAGAGAACAATAAATTAATTTCGTTAATTTGAATATGTCTGATCCCCAAATAACCACTAAAAACAATAAATTAATTTCGTTAATTTGAGTATGCAGATAATTAGTTGGATGTACATCAGCTCTCTTTATTTGATCGTCATTATATTCGTCATTGATTCGAAGCCCAGTCTCCCAGATTAAGATATACTATGGTCTGTTTGGCTTATTTTAAAATTAAATGTTAGTATTGGATAAAGTATTTAAACAACGACGTAGCTGAACAAATGCGTATTGTAGAGCGACAACTCGGGTATGAATAAGCTACCTATGACCATGTACTTTACTGAAAAGTACTTGTCAACTTATTAAAAGAAAATGAATTTTATGATCGCAATTATATTAAATTATACGGTTACGTCGAAACCCATAATCGAATTGGGACGGTTTAAATTTACGTTTTTCTAGGAGATTGGGCTAAGTCTGAGTGAGCCCATCCGTATTGAGTCCATATTACTGAGCAGGGTCAATGAGTTAATGGTTGACTGTCTCAGTCTACATATTTTGTAAACCCGGTGACATCGTCTAATGGGCCGCCTTGGGTCAAATCTATGATGGCCCGATAATGTTTCAGTTCAGGTCAGATCTTTGACAGTTGACCTGTTTTTTAATATAATCAGAACATTTGCATGCCTTGATTTTGTATATTTATTTCGTATACTAATAATCAGAATAATCCTTGTACACATATGTAAGAAAATAATTTATTTCTAAAATATTGAAGGTCTAACATAAACAAGTGGGGTTGAAACTTGATCCCTAGTGTCGATTCAATTGGAAGATTTATCAATTTATGGACAATCATTACTGGTGGTACATATAAAATAGATAGTGGGATACATGCCATGTTTTTGTAATCAATCTTTTTATAAGTTTGTCAACAAGCTTGATATTTTCAGTTTTGTTTGATTTTTTGTCCTTTTACCTTTAGAAAAAATAATCATTCCATGTATTGAATTTGAAATAAAGTAAGAAATCCATGTCTTTATATCACTAGGCAAAAAAAATAAAAATTTTGTACTATAAATTGAACCTTTGCACCTGTCTTTTCAGTAATTTGTAAAAAAAATATTCGAAACCCAAATGAATTAATTTCATTTTATTAAGATTCGCGGGTTATTTTTTTTTTTTTAAGACAAAACATTAAACGACGCCGTTACATGTGTCTCTCTTCTTCGTCACATTGTTTCTTCAAACCGATGAAAGGTTTTAACCTTCAACCAAGAACGAAACTTCCTCGCTCGTGGTCTTCTTCAACTAGCATCATCTGAGATCTAAATGATTTGATTCTACACCTCCATCCAGATCACGGAACCATGTTCATGAACTATTATTATTATTATTGTATGAATTGAAATCACGCTTGACTTCTCCACCTTCGTCTCCAGCAGATCAGAAAAAAAGAATAAATAGAAACTTCAAAGTCGTTGTTTATGCTCTTCTGATTTGGTTTCTGCAACTTGTTCGGTTCTTCTTCTATGACCATTCGTTGACTTCGAGGTTAAAGTTGCCTCCTTTTTTTCTTTCTCTCTTTGTTAAACCCAAGTACTCTCGATTCATGGAGTTTCTTTCTGCTGTAAGGTATTTTGATTAGTGATCTTAATGGAATGAGTAATTTTTGCTTGCTTTTATATGATTGTTTCCCTAATGTGAAGTAACTGTTACTCACAAGACTCTGCCTTTATAGGCTTTGAGCATTATAACTGTGGTTGAAACTTAGATCTCATACAAGAAGTTCCACTGTTCCCAGGTTGCATTATCCTTGGTCCATGTTTTGGTAGCACCAGGGTATGAGTCATTGTAAAGTCCCGGCTCTAATCCAAGCACAAGTTGAAGTAAGTTCACGACTGCTTGAGCTTTAATACAATGATCTCTATCTCTTGTCCTAATATGTGGGGGTAATGATAAGATGCTATACTGTAACAGATGGGGTCGGTTAATGAACTTGAGCACAAAAGTCTATTTAGAAAAGAAGGAGATGGCACGCAGAATAAAGCAGCTTCTTTGATGGAGGAAGGATCACTTTCTCCAAGTTTCCATGAACACGCAACTAAATCGCCAAAGAACAGTGTTCTTAGGAGCATCAAGATCGTGATTTTGTCTAATAAAATCAATCTGTTGTTACCTTTCGGTCCTCTAGCGATATTGGTGCACTACATGATAGATAGTAAGGTAAATTGTTGGAGTTTAGTGTACTTATTACTAGTAGTCTCGTTTCATGTCCTAAGAGTTGACTCTCAAGAAATGATTCTTTCTCTGGCTCAGGGGTGGGTGTTCTTGCTGAGCTTAATAGGCATTACACCATTGGCTGAACGTCTAGGATATGCCACAGAGTAAGCACTTAACAGCACAAACTTACCGTACCAATGTTCTGGCTGTTAGACTTATGTGTAAGTATTGGCTTATTTGAAACAGGCAACTGGCTTTTTACACAGGCCCGACTGGTATGACTTGGTTCTTTTTTTTATCAGGCAGTCCCTCTTTATCATGATAAATTGTTGACATGCTATACAAATTTTGCAGTTGGAGGCCTTCTAAATGCTACATTCGGGAATGTAACAGAACTTATCATATCGATTTTCGCTTTGAAAAACGGAATGATACGTGTTGTTCAGCTGACGTTACTAGGATCAATTCTGTCTAACATGTTGCTTGTACTAGGCTGCGCGTTCTTCTGTGGTGGTCTAGTGTTTTACCAGAAAGACCAAGTATTTGACAAAGTAGTAATCCTTATCCACTTCTTCATTGTATTCTCTTTTGGTTATTGCTATTCTGACATCGGTTCTTCTGCATCCAGGGAATTGCAGTTGTAAATTCAGGATTGCTTTTGATGGCTGTAATGGGGATACTCTTCCCGGCTGTTCTTCACTACACCCATAGTGAGGTTCATGCTGGATCATCCGAGCTGGCTCTGTCAAGGTTCAGCAGTTGCATAATGCTTATAGCCTATGCAGCTTACCTCTTCTTCCAGTTAAAGAGCCAGTCTAATTCTTATATCCCTATTGAAGAGGTTTGTTTGTTTTACAGCTGTCCATTCTATGTATATAAACCACCAGACATAAAACCAATTGGTCTGTGTAATTCTGTTCGACCTGGTCTTACCTTCTTGTTTGATGTATGATGTGAACTCTAGGAAACAAATCAGAACGAAGAAACTTGTGCTGAAGATGAAGATCCTGAGATCTCCAAGTGGGAAGCTATCATATGGCTCTCAATCTTGACTGCTTGGGTCTCTCTTCTCTCTGGCTATCTTGTTGATGCCATAGAGGTAACTAACATATTGGCTTACGTTCGCTGGCCAAACTAAGTAATGTAAATACGTTTGACTTATGTAATTGTTTTCTCAGGGTGCTTCTGTCTCTTGGAACATACCGATAGCTTTTATCAGTGTCATATTGCTTCCCATAGTTGGGAATGCAGCGGAGCATGCAGGCGCTATCATGTTTGCCATGAAAGATAAACTGGTAGGCAGAGTAGTTCTTGAGTTGTAACATCTATAGGCTATTCATCCTCAGTTTTCCTTGAGACATGGTTGAACATTGTTTGATCTCTACAGGATCTGTCCTTGGGAGTTGCTATTGGTTCCTCTATCCAGATCTCCATGTTCGTGGTATGTAACACGAATACATTGCAAGAGCAGTATATCATCTTTGGCCAACAAGAGGCTTGTCTATTAATCTCTGTTGCTGGTTGATATGGTTAGGTCCCGTTCTGCGTGGTGATTGGATGGATGATGGGTGAACAGATGGACCTGAATTTTCAGCTTTTTGAGACAGCAATGCTGTTCATCACCGTTATAGTAGTAGCATTTTTTCTCCAGGTGGGTTAAAGAAGTCCTTAAAGGCTAAAAATAATAAGTCACATTTGAGATTGATAATGGTAATAGAAAACTAATCAGTGATGATTGGTGTTGTATGTAACCACAGGAAGGGACATCGAATTACTTCAAAGGATTGATGCTCATTCTTTGTTATTTGATAGTAGCTGCCAGTTTCTTTGTACACGAAGATCCTCATGAAGGTTAGTTGGTTCATTTGAATACCTTAAAACGAGTTTCTTTGCAGTTCCTCACAGAGAACTGTTTGCTTTTTACAAGAACAGTCTGATGGGATGGACTATTTTCATATTGCTCTGTGGTATTATTTTGGTTAGATGCTATATAAATCCCATGGAAGAGAGTCTGGTGTGAAGCAAGGTGGATCTTAACTAGAAGCTCTGATGATCTCATGAACATGAAGATGTTGAAGATGTAGATCTGATTCTAATGTGGCTTGATTCCATAAACTTGAATCTGTTTTAACGCTTTGAAAGTTTTGTTGGAACAAGTAAAGGTTATTCCTTTTGGCTTTCCCTCCACAGAAAAAGAAAAGAATATTAGTGACTTTTAGAAGGTTACAAGTTTTGTTACTTTGCAATGGTCTTATGAAAACATTGGAGATTGATTCTCTTGTGTGATTTGTAATTCTCCATGTTTTACTTTTATGAATGACAGTGAAAGTTATATCAGTAAAAAGTTGAGACGGAAGATCAGTGTACATTAGTAAAAAGTTAACACGTAAAATGGTTTTTGTACTGATTCAGGTGATGGTTCCTACGATAAAAATATTGGATTCGTAGAAACTAACATCAAGTCGTTGTAGTATAGTGGTAAGTATTCCCGCCTGTCACGCGGGTGACCCGGGTTCGATCCCCGGCAACGGCGTCATCTTTTTTGGGTCCTTTTCTCATGGGCCGTTTATATGACCCATGCCCAATAAGTCGAAAAGGCACACTCGGAAATTTCTGAACGATAAGATTTTGTGAAACACTAAAAGAAAAACTGATAACTTTGTGATTCATTACCTTCACAGCTTCACTTGCTGAATCCATTAAACATGGTTATTGAAAGTTGAACCTAAATAAAGTTGTGATATTTTAATGGGATTAAAAACTGAATTTAACAAGGAATATATTATAGTGTATGTGAAAAAAATTAAATTAAAAAAATACTGGAAATATTTGTAAATGGGAACCATTACCATAACAAGACGACGTGGGGTCGGGGGATAATAAAGTAGTGCACAGTAGAGTACTTATGTCTCAGTGTCCGAAGATAATGTTTTAATTAAAAATAGGGAAAGACAAACTTGCCCTCATAAAGTAAACAGTGTGAAATATTTGGACGCGGATCTAAGCAAGGGTGAACATGTCTGAAAGGGACAAAATCTAGTAGTTATTTAACTTTATCACATTAATATAGGATACGGTTAATTCAACTCGCGAGATTCCGATAAAATTGTGTGTTCAATCTCTCTCTCTCTTCTTCCTCGTTTTCGTTTCTGGTTGATCGATCCACCTTAAAGATATATATATTTTTTTAATTTATCATCATGAACCCTAAATTGAAATTAGGAGGACTATTATATTTTCGGATTTGTTCCTGAAATTTTCTCATCGAAAAACAAACAAGTGTGTGACGATTCGTTTTCGGTTTGATTCCTCCTAGGGTTTGTACCATTACTTTATATGTGATTGTTAGGGTTTGTGTTTTGCGTTCATGAAACTGGTTGAATTTAATTGTTTCAGATGTGCTTTTTTGTTTTGTTTAATAGTTTATCTTTCCAGAATCTAATGCCTGTATTGAAGTCCTGTGATTATTAAAAAAAATAAAAATAGAAGTGTCGGAACCTTGAGGAACCTTTGCATGTTTTGTTTCTCTTTTCTTCCCTTGTAATATCCTAAGTTGGTAGTTTATGTTTTGTACATGCAGGTGACTTCAAGTTTACTTGCTAAAACAATGTCCAATTACCGTGGAGGAGATCATGATGCTGCGGAGTACATGGATGATCATGAGATGCAAGATGTGGAAGATGATGATATGGATGACGAGTTCCGTGGCGGTGCTGCATCAGATTCTGATGTTGAGGAATTTGACTACTCTGTACTTACTTGCTTCTTTTTTTTATTGTGTCTTACTTTATCATCTCTGTTTCAGCTTATTATAATAATCTTGTGGTGTTCTTTCATATGGTTTTTACAGAATAATAAAATAGCTGATACATCGGCAGAACAAGCTCGGAAAGGGAAAGATATCCAGGGGATTCCTTGGGACAGGCTTAGTATCTCTAGAGATAAATACAGACAAACTAGGTTACTACAGTATAAGAACTATGAAAATGTCCCCAACTCTGGGGACTCATCAGAAAAAGTAAGTTTTTAAAATCCTCTCATCCTCCTTTTTTTTTGTTTTTTGTAAAAATGCATCATTGTTTTCGCATGGATTCAGGTTTGCAATGTCACACATAAAGGGTCACAGTTCTATGACTTCTGGCGTAATTCAAGATCTATCAAATCTACTATCCTTCATTTCCAGGTGGTTCGATTGATACATATTGTTCTTGACATGTATGCATTTGATGGCATAACACTTTGTCTGATTAAGATTCTTGATTGGTTTCATAGCTGAGGAACTTGGTGTGGGCAACTTCCAAGCACGACGTGTATCTTATCTCAAACTTCCTGCTAACACACTATTCTTCTCTGACGTCCGGAAAGAAGGAAGTTCTCAATGTTCGTGGTCATGTTGCACCATCTGAGGTTTGTTTTTTTGCCTGAATCTAAAGTGTTATTATACTTAGATGCAAGAATATTAGTATGATAGTTTGTGTCTTTTGTGCATTTAGAAACATCCTGGAAGTTTGCTGGAAGGGTTTACACAGACTCAAGTGAGTACACTTGCTGTAAAAGATGACTTTCTTGTTGCTGGTGGATTTCAAGGAGAACTTATTTGCAAGGTTAAGACTCTAGATTTATTGATTACTGAGTAATCACTTTTTTTCCCATGCATTCAAGCTTCATCTATATTTACTTTCCACAATGGTTTCAGCATCTTGATAGACCAGGCGTCAGCTTTTGCTCTCGTACGACATATGATGATAATGCTATCACCAATGCTATTGAGATCTACAACAAACCCAGGTTTTTGATCGTTTTTTTGCTCAAGGGTAATTGTTAAGAGTCACTGCTTCTAACTTAGTATTCTGTTCATAGTGGTGCCCTTCATTTTACTGCCTCAAATAATGACTGTGGAGTCAGAGATTTTGACATGGAAAGATACCAGCTTGTTAAGCATTTTCGTTTTCCTTGGCCAGTGAATGTAAAGTCCTTGCTTCTTTCATGTTTCTACTTTTACTTTACCACTTTTAAACTTGTGTCAAATGATTTGAGTTTCAACTAAACTTTTATAACCCCTGATAAATGTACATGTGCATTGAATCATCTAACAAAAATGCTGTTCTTTTGTTGGTACAGCACGCATCTTTGAGTCCTAATGGTAAATTACTGGCCATTGTTGGGGACAATCCAGAGGGCCTTATAGTCGACCCCAACACGGGAAAGGTACATAGCTTTTCGATCCTGGACCTAAAGTGTGTAAAGTTAGTCTCAAATGGTTGCTTTATAATGCCAAATCTTTGGAACATATCCTCTACAGACGCTGGAAACACTATCAGGACATTTTGATTATTCCTTTGCCTCTGCGTGGCATCCTGACGGAATCACTTTCTCAACTGGAAACCAAGACAAGACCTGCCGTGTATGGGATATCCGTAACTTATCTCAGTCCGTTGCTGTCTTGAAGGGTAACCTTGGGGCAGTCCGGTCAATCCGTTACACATCAGATGGGAAATACATGGCCATGGCCGAACCTGCAGACTTTGTCCACGTCTATGACGTCTCTAAAGGGTATGAAACAGAACAGGAAATAGACTTCTTTGGGGAGATCTCTGGAATATCTTTCAGCCCTGACACAGAGGCGCTCTTCATTGGGGTATGGGACCGCACTTATGGTAGCCTCCTTGAGTATCATCGGCGCAGAAACTATTCCTACCTCGATTCGTTTCTTTAAGCAAAGAAGAGAAGCATACACAACCCGTCCAAGGAATAAAAGAGAACTCATACAGCAACGGAAGCAAGATTATGGATATAGTGGATCTCTTAAAGGTGTAAATGATGTGTTGTGCAAATGCTATGTAGCTAGTTTCCTTTGCCGGCTTGTGCTATGTTGTTTCCTTTTGCTTCTTAAGGGTTCAAGATGTGTACAGAAAGTGTTGGTTAGTTGTTTCACTTTTGAAAACATCAGTGAAGTGTCTCACAAAAGTTTGTGTTGTCTTGAACGCATTCTTGCCAAATATGACATGTTGGCATTAAAATCATTCATCGCTTTATTAATTCATTATCAAACAGAGCTGAGAACAAGTTCAAAACTCTTGAAAGCTAACAAGATTTTGTGAGGTCTACTATTTTGTTAACACTAAATAACTATGACATTACAAAAGAAATATTAGAGACAGTATTATAACTAACAATTCTATGTAAGAGTTTTATGAAGATTCACGTCTGATAGCATCATTGTTACTTTACTAAATTTGTTTTTCTTGTAACACTAGCCTGCTAAAGATTTTCTATAAGTTTTTTCCATTGATTTACACAAACTTCGTAGTGTAGAATCAGTAACGAATTTTAATGAAACCACTGAATTAAAGGACTTCTAAAGTGATGTCTATTAAGAATTGGAAAATGGTTAGTCTAGAGGCAATAGTTAAAAACAACGGAGAATATATATATATTCCCAAGTTGAAAACAAGGAAACAAGAAGAAAACTACTGATGGTATATCATTAAGCAAAACAACAAGACGGAAAAAAAAGAAAGAAAGAGAAATGTCATAAACAGAGAAGACAACAACATAACGGAAAAAAAAAGAGACTACTGAGCCAAGGTGGCTGCTGCAGAAGCAGAAGCTCCAGAGTCATGTGCAGACTTGTACTCCAGCATCTCACTTCTGTACCTTTCCACATCCTTAACTCCTTTGTCTTGATAGACCTGTGTAAGAAGATTATATCATCAAACACTTGGTTTAATAACAATGTGGATTTGATCTTGATGATGACTAAGTGTCAAGTTACCTGTTTCTCAGATTCGGAGAGATTGCTCCACATGCGTCCTATCATCTTGGTGATGATCCTTTCTTTTCCATGGTACTCAGGTTTGAGCCTAGCGTACTGCTCAGCGAAGAAGAAGTTGTAACCACTCCTGTGGCATTTGGGTTTCTGAGAATCAACTACAGCCACTTTTGCTTTCTTCTTAGCTCGGCGTTGCGATGCTGGTGCCATGGCTGAAGGTGGTGTTCCCAGAGTCTGTTGGGTCTGACTTGGCCTTTTAGCCATGGTAAATCACTCCTTTCAGCACTCGAGAACCCATTTTCATCGTCACCAGATATCCACTCTCGAACTTCCCATCAATGACTCCGTCAAGCACCCGCCCAATTTGTGATTCATCAGTGCCTGCAAGTTCCTCAAAGTGGTGAATTTATGCAGTAGTCTTAAACAGTAAACGGATAAGCAATGGAAGCAGATAGCACTTGGATACTGAGCCATATTTGTAACAAGTTAACTCAGAAATGTTTTAACCTGTGAGGAAACTAATGAACCTGAATGTTGAATGAATGAACCAGACATGGCTTACATATAGAGAAGCTATTGTAACAACTTAACTCAGAAAGTTTTCAACCAGTGAGGAAACTAATGAACTCAGAAACCTTGAGGATACTAATGAACCTGAATGTCAAATGAAAGGGCCAGTAGACATGACTTAGATATAGAGAAGCTATTGAAACAGCTTAACTCAGAAACCAGTGAGGAAACTAATAAACCTGAATGTCAAATGAAAGAACCAGTAGACATGGTTTATATATAGAGAAGCTATTGTAACAACTTAACTCAGAAACCAGTGAGGAAACTAATGAACCTGAATGTCATATGAAAGAACCAGTAGACATTATATAAAGAGGATCTATAATAAACTATATCCAATGAAATACTACATACATACAAGCTAAAGCATGAATAAGGATATGGACTAAAGAAAAACAAAGCCACAGAGTTAGATAAACTTTTGTACTACCTTCCTCGAGGTTTATGGACAGGCTATTCATTGCTTCCTCTGCAAATCATAAGAGTTATGGTGTCTTAGCATGTTACAAAGTAAAGGAAAGAAACAAAAAACAAGAAACTGAGTGTTGTAAAAGACCTGCTGATTTCATTGAAGAAGCAGATTGCTTGAGGTAATACACATGCTCCATTTGAAAAAGGAACTTCAAGTAGTACCTCCTCAGCACAAATGAGGCACTTGTGATTGTGTTTGGAAAGTTGAATGCACCAATCACTTCTCTCCATCTTCGATCCTCAATCACCTTTTAATAACACAAAAAAGTTACAGATGGAACAGACATCTAACAATATAACTGAGTAGTTCTTGACTAATGACAGTACCTTTGCAATCCCACCACGAGAGGTAACCTCGACGAAAAGCCGATGCAGGTCCAGAGTGTTCCCTCCCACCGTAGGAACCCTTTACAGACACATAACAATGTTTCAATCCAAATAGAGAGAGAGAGAAACAATATACAAAAGAACATATAAAGCCCTAAACTTGTTCATTAGATCTTAATCACAACATTTCAGATTAGTAAACACCAAATCCAATTCGATTTTAGTTTCCTTATCAACAAGATACAGTGACATAAACGCAAAGGAACCGTCATAAAGGATGTGTCTTTAACTGCACCAATAACAGATTCCATATAACCCTAATTAGAATATCCACTAAGCACAAAAAACGTAACGCGTACCACAGAACATATCAACAACCCTAACCAATCTCAAACCGCAACAAGAACAAAAAAAAACTGCATGCCGAGTTCTACAATCACTGAACAAACGATCAAACCCATTCAATTTAATCAGCAAGAGAAACTAACAATACCCATAAACTAAAGTTTGTTTTTTTCCCTCTCATTTTACAATCTTAAACTCAACAAAACAGTCTCACAAACCCAACAAACACGAGGAAAGGAAAATGAAACTCACTTGAGTGTTTGCCCGGACAATCCGAGCAGAGCTTTGAGATGCTCCAGGAAGATGTCGGAGTTACGGACAAGATCTTCGTACTTGACCGTAGAAGAGGAGTCGCCAGTGTTGTTGTTGTTGTTATTGTCTGGAACCACCTGAACTAGTTGGGAGGAGGGTGAAACTGTCGACATCTTTTTTTTTTTTTGCCGTCTTGGTGAATGGTAAAGAGTTTGTGAGGACCGTATTATCTTTAAATACAGATTTTATTATCTTTAAAATTAATCACTTTCATTAAGTTTTGGAGAAAAACATTTAATAATATTGAAGAAAATGACTGTAATGAAGGTAATTAGTTAATGGAAATAGTAATGCTGATGTGTTATGGACTGTTTTAGTCTTGACGAGACCAGGTCATAGTTTTACAAAAAGATATGAATAGAGATTACTTCCTTTTTTTGGCTAAGTATGTATATACATTTTAGGGAGATAATGTTGACCAATAGAGAAAGAAATAATAATTAGAAAGGCAATAATAACAAAAGCCTATTGCTCGGTTAATGGGCTTATCTAATCACACGGCCCACTGAAACTTTACAATTGTTTCTTATAATATTATATGAAAAACTAGTCTCTATGGATCATTCTCACATTAATTCTTATAATAGTTAATTATAATGATAAATTTAATAAAATAATAATATTATTAGAATGTCATTATTGAAAGTTTTTATTTCACTTTTTATTAATATTTTTTTTTAAAATGTAATATCTTTAATATATATATATAGTATTTTTATATTTAAAACATGTATTTTAATAAAATATATCACAAAATAACTATATAATGGAAGAAGATTTTAAATAACTCATTTATATATACAGTTTATCGAGGCAATAATGATAACATGTAATAGAGTCAATTAAAGTTTTTAATATATATAATATTTGTTACTCCGTTAGAAACAAATTTCAGTTTAGAATGCAACGCATACAATTTTTGTCTAGTGTTGCCTGCACAAAAGAAAACCAAATAGGTTCTTACAAGGAATTTTTCTAAAATATTATGTTGTTTTAATTATATTTATGTTAATGATAGATAAATTATGATATTACAAACTATAAAAAATATTGAAAATAATTCTACGGTTGATAATTCTACTTTTATCATGAGGATTCACTTCTAACTATAGGACCTAAGTCGCTTTATGAAAAAATCACTTGACGATACTCCTTCCACAATGATAAAATCTTTTGTAAGCATTTTATATTGATTATAATTTTATAGAAATATAAAAAATGAAAAAAAAAACACTAAAACTAAATCTGAATCTAACAGAAAATTAAAAGAAGCTACAAAAAATGGATCGGACTTGGATTAGTGTTTTTTTATATTCTAGAATTCAATGAAATTGAAACTGGTTTCAACCTTTAGAACCAGATTTAAATTATTCCCTATAAAAACGCTGAACATATTCTTTCAAGTCTATCTATTCAACCATTCAGATTGCAATGATACGGCAAAATAGACTAAGATTTTTTTATATGCATAGAATTTATTTATTAGTTAACTTAGACAAAAGAAATCAAAGGTCTCATTCAGGGAAAAAAAAACCAAGGGCTTTCATATCTTGCATTAGAAAATGAGTATATCCTTATATTTAATGTTAGTAATTTGTTTTGTTTTGTCAAATAAACAAGTACATGATTCAGCAGCAAGGAGAAATAAGGCACAAGGGAAGATATTATGGAAACAAAGAATATCCCAAGAAGTCTCACACTTTAAATATTCGAATGTTCAACTGGTGAATATGATGTTACAGACAAAGTGATCAGTTTCCATATTCAGTTTGATGAATTTCAGTGATATAATGAGTTTTTTTCCAGGTTTGTGATCCAACAAATATCAAGAACAAAAAATACAGTAGTGGTTAAGCTTACACATGCATGGTACTTGCAGTTTTCCCCTAACTATGATTTATATTGATTTTTTACCACTCATTGTTTTTTTGTCAACTGTGTAGTTTAGTATAGTATTTGTTATAAAAAAAATAAGCATTTTATATTTAACTAATGAGAGAAAAGTCATTAAGCACTTTCGCCTCCGTTTTTATTTGTTCTGGGGTGCTGTACATGAATAATAAGCCTACCAATACATCTTTTTAGTTCAGGTCAATTTACTCATCTCAAAAAGAAAACACAAGGCTTGCTACTCCATACGTGGATCAGCACAACACCATGGATTAATAATCAAAGTCAAAACAGAAAATCTAATGATCTAATTACCTAAATTAGCAGAAACAAAAAACTCCTCATCACCTATATACATGATGATTATAAGAAGCTAGAGACAAACTTGAGTTATATACCACCAGTACGGTACTGGTATAGACAAAGTCGTATAAATGTCACACATCCCTGTTTGTTTTTTTCCACCATCCTTACATTAAAAACCCATACAAGTTGATCAAATTATTTTCTTCACTCTTTCCCCTAATGCACAGTCAGAAATAAAGTTGATTTGAAGTTGAAAGCTTAAAAGATTCATAGTTGTAGACCCTAAATCGAAGCATACAGTCATATTACCCGCCAATGTAAGTCATATTTTCACGAAATCAAAATGTGAGATTCAGAGGAAATATGGACGAAGAGATCCGTGAGGGAGAGTGCATTGCTACGTCAACATGGGTCGACGACTGACTTCTCAATCAAGAGTGGTCACTTTCCCTTTAATTTGTTCATTTTTGTTATTATTATTTAGTCATTGTACGTACGTAGTGACTCACTAATGTTCAACTTGTTTATTATCTTTTGGATGATGCGTGTGTTTATTTATTTATTTATTATCATTTTCCCTATAAAATTCAATCGTAGATGTCAAGCGAGGATCAGGACTTCAACCTAAAATCTACCTAAAATATCGACTTTTGCTCAGAAGTTGATTCCTCGACGAAAACAAACGTAGGAAAAACAAAGCATGTAACTATCGTATACAAATTATAAACATTAATTAAGAATACGTCGTGCATGTATTTTGCCGATGACAGTACATTAGATAATAGATATCATATAGTGCAGTCTGTATAGTATTAGAGAGATATTAGAGAGCAAAATGTGATTTGTATTTTGCGAACCAACTGTTATGGACTGTTGAAGTTTGATTATAAAGTGAAACCTAAACCGAAGAATATTATATAAATCTTATTGTAATAAAGATTAGTTGATTTAGATATCGATCATAAAGTGTAGTCTATATAGTATTAGAGAAATATTAGAGAGGAAGATGTGATGTGTATCTTGCGAACCAACTGTTATGGACTGTTGAAGTCCGATTATGAAGTGAAACCCAAACCGAAGAATATTATATAAATCTTATTATAATAAAGATTAGTTAATTTATATATATATATCATAAGATTTAGATAAGTTATATTCCTAGTTGGGATATATCTAAGTTTTGTGTATATATACAAGTCGACAACACAATATCATATCATATTCATATTACTTTACATATAGCAAAACACCAACTCGTTATATATCATATATAGTTCATCACATGTTTAAAGAATATAATAATTAATAATCTGCTTTTTTAATTAAAAAAAAAACACATGTCCGTGTGATCGAATTTCTTATTGGTTTGGTCTGATTTTCTTTCCTTCATCGTTTGGTTCACGCAATCACAAGAGAACTCAGGTTCGCAGCGTTGGTTGTTGAATCAATGCGTTGAAATTTCAAGCGCCTACTTAGCATAAACGGCATCTGACTAGGGCCCATTTGCGAATAAATTACTCGATATTTTAAAAGATTTATATTATTTTAGAGTGTAGTAAGTTTTTTTAAAACTTTAAAATATGTATTTTGAAATTAATTTTAACTTTATTATAAAATGTTTAACCAATAAAATTTTACAATTTTTATAATTAATTAAATAATTTTAAAAGTATATTTTTAAAATATAGTTTTAAAAAATATAAATATTTTAATATTCGTGTAATAAAACAAAATATCATATAAAAAACTGACACAATATAAAGCAATTTCGGTAACATATGTGGATTTTGTCTTTTGGGTATGCTAGACACCGACGACTGAGAGACCTTGTGACTCACTTGTTTTTTGGTTTTATCTTTAGATTTTTTTTTTGGTTTTATCTTTCCTGTGTATAAATAATCACGAGATTGATGGGTTTTTTGAATAATTTATTTATAGTATAGTAACTATATTCAGTAATAAGATTACGAAAAAACTATAATAAGTAATATCACGTACCATACTATAGTGTTTGCCTAAAGTGGTAGATGTATTCCATTGATTATTACTTAATTACATATATACAGACAAACTTTCGTGCGTCTGTATAATTTTATATACTGTTAAACAATACATGTTCTACTCATTTTTTTTTAAATTAGACGAAAATGAACAAAGAAGATAAATAGAACAAGATTGGATTTACGTGAAAAGGGGAAGGTTGGACTAGAAATCAGGCAGATTTGAATGCGATGATTCCGCAATTTTTATGAAAAAAAAAAGCTTTCTATTAAGACAAAGTTATCATGTTCATTATTAATTGCATGAAAATGACGTGTAAGATTTTTCAAATCAAATCAGCTATTCGTCTTTTCTTTGAGACCTCGACTCTTTCATATTTATATCTACCAAAAGTTTCTCCAACGTGTATTGGTCCTAAATTAACATCCCACTATTAAAGATAAATGTCAAATAAAAAAAATATCTAACAAGTAACAAGTGTGCACGAGAATATCTTTGGAGGTCACAAGATGTGCGCTCGTGCGGCCGGATTAACTGACAATAATGACACCCTATGGCCCCTCCCTAGAGCCCACTCTTTTCTTTTTCAATAAACCCCTTCGGTTATTATACCTCTTATTATTAACCTATTTATTAAATAATCTATCTTCTTGTCCATAATCTATTTATAATTATGCGACCGCCCCAAAATCTATCTCATAATTTTATTTAAAAAAATAAATTTATTAACATATAAGAATTAAATAATTATATTACAATTAATTATAAAAAAATAAAAGATAAAAAAATAAAACAGACAAAATAGTATTTAGTTTAATAATAATTTTAAATTATTTTCTTCAAAATAATATATATTTAAAAACAAAAAAATGTAGCTTAAATTCTTTTTTATTTAAGGAGCTTCTTATTTAAAAATAAAATTATTTGTCCAAAGATTCCTATTTGCATTAAGCCGGCCCTGATTGTTTCATCATATTTATACATTTCTAGTTGGAAACTAGTAACATCTACCAAATTCACAAAAGACTTCCTAAACACCTATGATTAAAAAAACTCAAGTACTCATTTTCTATGTTTCCTTTCTGTATATAATATGGAAGACGTGAAAGGAGGACTTGGAGATCACTTTTGTCTTTTCCCCATTATTTATTCTTAATAGTAGGTGTTAGTGTCACGGATTTCTAGACCTGATATGTTATTTTTGTTTTAGGGTTTTTTTTAGGCATATACAAATATGAAATGAGATAATCAATCAAATAACGTAAGGGCTTCGCAACCTTTATATACTCAATACGTTTAGATATAGACTAATTAATCTAAATGTGTGTTTAGGTAGAAGTTAGATAGGAATAGAATGGCCTATATAAGTTTGACTGGGTTTATCTAACTTTAAGTTCATTAAATGCACGTGCAGCGCACACGATGCACTTATATCTAAGTAAATTAGAGACATCCCATTTTATTTTTGTTAAATTGAGGGCCATCAATATATTAATCTTTCAACTTAAATAAATGAGTTACACGTACAAATAGTAGGCACGTAGTTTTATTAAACGCATGATTTGTTGAGGTATTAAAATGAACAAGGATAATTTTAAGTAACAACAGGTCCGGTCATTGATTATTCTAACTTAATCTCGTACCAACTACCAGAAAGAAGTTCCTGTCACGTCTGTTTGCAATCATAATTATTCAAAAAAAATTATGAAATAATCATGTTAATCGTTGGAATCACAGTTTCATGCATTTATGTGATATAAATTTTATAGGGAGAGTGAGAGATATACAAAACAAATTAACTGGTAAAAATCACTCAGTGGTAGGTTAGAAGTATTTGAGGGGAAATCCAATATGGTGAACCCAAAGTTTAAGCTACATTGGCTGTACAAATATGACATATTATTTTTGGCTCATTTGAATATCCTGAAAAAAGTTCATTCGTGAACTGCACTTTCATCTGAAATTAGATATATGTTTTTAATAGATTCAGATTTAACTTTTTTTGGTTAAAAAAATTAAGCAGGTAAATTTTGTCACGTGGTAAAAATTGAAATGTGCATCAGGTACCTTCAAGTTTTAAAAGTTTTATTAAATGTTACAAGTACTCCATAGATATTTTTTTTTTAAAATTCCATAAATACAAACAATATTCGGGACGTAATTACGAGGGTGACAGACAAGAACCATATTTGTTTTAAATTTCACGAAGCTAGTGCTTCGTGCCTGTAGGGTTAGAAAGTTACATACACGCGAAGAAAAATACGAGAACGTTTGTGGGGAATTAGGTACTTAATCCTTACCGTAATTATCATTAAACTACAAATGTTTGTCCTTTTAAAACTGAGCTCAAATACGAGAACCGTGGTGGCATGGTGGGGAATTCTTGTTTTTAACAATATTATTACGTGCATATGTTTATCTGAAAAAGGATTATATTTTATTTGGTACGTCAAAACAGGAAATGAGTCAATTTTTTTTTTTTTGGGTTGAGATGCAGAGAAAGGCTTGAATTGAGTTGTACATAGGGCTTGGCACAGAGCCGATGGTTTCGTAACTTTTAGTATTTATAATTTATTCGTATTTTACAGATATTTAATTTGTTTTGATTCAAAAAATATTAATATCCAGTATTTCAGATATCTAAAAATATTACGGATATTTGCAAATATTTACGGATATGTAATCAACTTTGTTCAGTAAAAATAAATTTTGAAAACTCTATATAAATTTGTTTTTGCAAAATTATCTTTTACATAATATAAAAGAAAAATGTAAAAATTAATGTAACTATATGTTTCATAAATTTTAAAAAGTAATAAACTTTTGTTATAAAATAATATTTGTTGTTGAAAAAAAAATAATTGTTGTAAAGATTTTAAGTTTTCTATAAAGATATTATATTTTTTTCTTAGTTTAATTTTTTATAAGTAACTTTATAAATAAAAGTAAAAAATTATGTTACAAGAATAATTATATAAGATTATATATTTAAATTATATATTTAGTTATAGGTGTATGTCTATATGTATAAAAGTCAGATGAAAGCGGATATCTTTATATAGTATTTTTTAGATCAATTAAAATGAATAATGAATCTGTCTAGCCCTAACTGCATTATGCATTGACAAAAAGCAAGAAGATTTTGTAGACGTGTTGTGATTTAAATCATTTGGTCATGGATTAAAACTCACAAACATCATCTTTAGGCAACATGATTTTAAAAAATAAAAACAAACCATTAAACATTTAAAACTATCGAGTAATTTAAAGATAAAATATTTTCATATTTTAGGCGGCTAAATATATGATTGGAGATACTAATTACATATATAAATATCTCTAGTTTTCCTCTAACCAGTTCTAATTAACATGTTACAAAAATTGTAATGCGATTGAAGATATATAAACAAGATAACAACTTAAAAGCAAAACAAATCCAGTCCCCACAAAACAGAATCCTTTGTTAGATTTACAAATACTCTTCCTAACCTGTGAAATTTGTTTCTCCATAAGCAAGATGAAACATTTGACTTGGGTTTGAGATGATCTATTGTAAGATATATCTCAAGATTAAGTTAATCATAGGAAAACTATTAGGTGAGATTAATAATTAGGAAAATTAGTCTTTTAATATAATGATGATTATGCATCCTCTTTTCACGTAGTTTTGTCTTCTCTACCTTTTTTTCTCCCCGTTTTTCCTCTCTTTATCAAATTTCTTCTCTTATGCTTTTTTGCATTTTTTTTTCCAGCAAAGAGGAGAAAAAAAGTGATAAGATTTAAATCTCCTCTTCATCTTCTTCCTCTTAGATACGACGAAGAAACCAGAAAATCTCTTAGCTTCTCAGTTTATCAAACAAATTAAAAAAAGCACTCTCCTTTATCTTTCTTGCTTTTATTTCCTGGAAAATTCGTTTTTTATTTTCATCTATCTTCTGTGTAGTGGTCGTACTAAACACGCTGCCTTTTAGCTGTGGAATCTTGTATCAGCTTTATCTTCTTTTTATTTTGGGTTGAACATTCAACTCGCTCTCTTTTGTTTTTTTTTCCTGGTCCGACCATTTCTGCAACATCGTACTTGTTGGAGAGACAAAACTGTCGAAGACCATCTCCCTTGTCTTCTTCACTACAAGAACTCTCTCTGTCTCTGTCTCCTCTGTACTTCCACTCTCTCTCTTTTTCCGTTTCTGTCAGCCTTTGATTCCGCTTTTTTTTTTTGTTTCTTCACACATATACGTGTATGTATCTTCTTCTTCTTCCTCGAAATAACTTTATTTTTCCTACTTTTTTTTCAGAGAACTAATCTTAATTTTTACTTTTCATTTCAGTGTTGCAAGCTCTGTCATGGAGGATTGGTGCTTCTCGCCATGTCCTAAGTAGACGAAAAGAAGATCCTTCGTGTGGGACTTTAATCGAACACTTGGTGGGCTAATATTAACATGAACCAACAATGGCTGTTCCTGTTCGTGATCCTCTGTCTGCTCGTCTTGTTTCTAACGGTGGACGCTCGTCACAGACGTCTACTCAGCGACGACCAGAGCGAAGCTGCTCTATTAACGGCGTTTAAACAAACCTCCGTCAAGTCAGATCCTAGTAACTTTCTAAGTAGCTGGAAACAAAGGTCGGGTCGTGATGACCCGTGTTCTTGGCGAGGCGTCTCCTGCTCTAACCAAGGTCGAGTCATTAGCCTAGATCTACGAGACGCTGGCCTTACCGGAACCCTAAATCTCAATAATCTCACGGCGTTATCGAGTCTCCGGAGTCTTTACCTCTCGAATAATTCCTTTTCCGAGGAGATTCCGGCGGAGACTGATTTCCCGGCGACTCTGCAACACCTTGATCTATCTTTCAACAACTTCTCCGGCGACATCTCCCGTCTCAGCTTCGGGCTCTGTAGTAACCTCACCTTCTTCAGTTTATCACATAACAACGTCTCCGGCGAGAAGTTTCCGGTTACTCTGTCAAACTGTAAGCTTCTCGAGACGCTAAACCTCTCCCGGAACAGCCTCGCCGGAAAACTCCCCGGCGGAGGATACTGGGGGAGTTTCCAGAGCCTGAAACAGCTCTCTCTCGCACATAACCGTTACTCCGGCGAGATTCCACCGGAGCTTTCTAAGCTCTGTCCAACTTTAGAGGTTCTTGATCTCTCCGGTAATAGTTTCACCGGTCAGCTCCCGGAGTCATTCATCTCATGTGGGTTGTTACAAAGTCTGAACCTTGGAAACAATAAGCTCTCCGGCGAGTTTCTAACCACTGTGGTGAGTAAACTCCCTAGAATCAGTTCTCTTTACTTGCCTTACAACAACATCTCAGGTTCTGTTCCGCTTTCGCTAGCCAACTGTAGTAATCTGCGAGTTCTTGATCTGAGCTCAAACGAGTTCACTGGAGAAGTACCGTATGGCTTGTGCACTCCGGCTCTGGAGAAGTTGCTTATTGCCAACAACTACCTCTCAGGGACTGTTCCTGTAGAGTTAAGTAGCTGCAAGAGCTTGAAGACAATAGATCTCAGTTTCAATGCTTTAGCTGGTCCTATTCCAAATGAGATATGGACAATGCCGAATCTCTCCGACTTAGTAATGTGGGCGAACAATCTCACCGGTGAGATCCCTGACAACATTTGTGCTGATGGAGGAAACTTGGAAACTCTGATCTTGAACAACAATCTCTTAACCGGTTCTTTACCAGAATCAATCTCTAAATGCACTAATATGATCTGGATCTCTCTTTCTGGTAACCTGCTTACCGGGAAGATCCCGGTAGGAATCGGAAAACTTGAGAAACTGGCGATTCTGCAGCTTGGGAACAATTCTTTAACCGGTAATGTCCCGCCTGAGCTTGGGAACTGTAAGAGCCTTATCTGGCTTGATCTGAACAGCAACAGTCTAACCGGAAACCTCCCAGCTGAACTTGCGAGCCAAGCAGGGAAGGTAATGCCTGGAAGCGTCGCTGGTAAACAGTTTGCGTTTGTTAGGAACGAAGGTGGTACAGATTGCAGAGGTGCTGGTGGTTTGGTTGAGTTTGAAGGCATTCGTGCAGAGCGGTTAGAGCATTTCCCAATGGTTCATTCTTGTCCCGAGACACGGATATACACAGGCTTGGCTATGTATACCTTCAAAGGAAACGGGAGCATGATCTACCTGGACCTCTCCTATAATGCGGTTTCAGGTTCTATTCCTGTAAGTTATGGAAACATGTTATACCTTCAGGTTTTGAATTTGGGACATAACCTGTTATCTGGAACCATACCGGATAGCTTTGGTGGATTAAAAGGCTTGGGAGTTCTTGATCTGTCTCACAATAACCTCCAAGGATTCTTACCCGGATCACTTGGAGGTCTCTCTTTCCTCAGTGACTTAGACGTCTCTAACAACAATCTTACCGGACCTATACCCTTCGGAGGGCAGCTTACAACGTTCCCACTCAAAAGATACGCAAACAACTCAGGCCTCTGTGGGCTTCCTCTCCCACCTTGCAGCTCTGGTTCCCGCCCCACGAGCTCCATTGCTCACCATAAGAAGCAGAGCGTTGCCACAGGGATGATCACTGGGATTGTATTTTCTTTCATGTGTATGTTGATGCTTACTATAGCACTTTACAGAGTAAGGAAAGTTCAGAAGAAAGAAAAGAAGAGAGAGAAGTACATTGAGAGCCTTCCAACATCTGGTACCAGCAGCTGGAAGCTCTCTAGTGTTCATGAACCGTTAAGCATCAACGTTGCAACATTTGAGAAGCCGCTGCGGAAACTCACTTTTGCACACCTATTAGAAGCCACCAATGGGTTTAGTGCTGATAGTATGATTGGATCAGGCGGGTTTGGAGATGTTTACAAGGCTAAACTAGGGGACGGGTCTGTTGTAGCGATAAAGAAGCTGATTCAAGTCACAGGACAAGGAGATAGAGAGTTCATGGCTGAGATGGAGACCATTGGAAAAATCAAACATAGAAACCTTGTTCCTCTTTTGGGCTATTGCAAGATAGGGGAAGAGAGACTTCTTGTCTATGAGTATATGAAACACGGAAGCTTAGAGACTGTTCTACACGAGAAGACCAAGAGAGGTGGGATCTTTCTTGATTGGACCGCGAGGAAGAAGATTGCAACAGGAGCTGCACGTGGGCTAGCTTTCTTACACCATAGCTGCATCCCTCACATTATCCACCGAGACATGAAGTCAAGCAACGTTCTTCTAGACCAAGATTTCACAGCTCGTGTGTCGGATTTTGGTATGGCAAGGCTGGTGAGCGCTCTAGACACGCATTTAAGCGTGAGCACTCTCGCGGGAACTCCAGGTTATGTTCCACCAGAGTATTACCAGAGTTTCAGGTGCACAACCAAAGGAGATGTGTATAGCTACGGCGTTATACTTCTGGAGCTTCTCTCAGGCAAGAAACCAATCGATCCAGAGGAGTTTGGTGAAGACAACAATCTCGTGGGATGGGCTAAACAGCTCTACAAGGAGAATAGAGGAGCTGAGATTCTTGATCCGGACCTGATAACTGAAAAGTCTGGCGATGTTGAGCTGTTCCATTACTTGAAAATTGCGTCTCAGTGTCTGGACGATCGACCGTTCAAAAGACCAACTATGATTCAAGTAATGGCAATGTTCAAAGAGTTTGTTCAGGTTGATACAGAGAATGATAGTCTCGATGACTTCTCTCTCAAGGAAACTCCTCTAGTGGAAGAACCACGAGATAAAGAGCCTTAAGAATCAGTCTGTATGTGTAAGAAAAGAAACTCAGACTACGAGATTGAAGGTCTTCTTATGGAGGGGGTTTGATACCATGATTATACACGGTTCTAGGCTATAGAGAAATACTTTATTGTAAAGCTTTTTTTTTTGGGACAAATAAGATCTTTTTGCTTATTTCATCGAAGATTATGGATACATTACATGTGTGTTACAAAAAAGTGAAGAAACAAAAAAAAAACAAAGAGAAGACTAATGCTTCTTGAAAAGAAAAAAATTACTTAAGGGATAGACATACATACATTTCAATTCCATGTATATACGAGTAAACCATATAATTTTAAAATTTAATTTCAGAAAATCAACAGAAGAATCAAAACTCTTTCGTTGGATTTAAAAGTTTAACTTAGGCTCCAGCGTAAGGGTTAACAGGTTTAGGTGTGTTTTTGACGAGACCACATTGGAGGCTTGTCTCAGGCATGTTGTACTCATCTCTAAGTGATTTCTCTGGAGACAAGACACTGACGTAAAGCTGTTGTCCTAAGTAACGTCTCTCTGTATTCTCAGATCGAATGTTCCACATTCCACAGTTATCAAATGTGAGCAAGATTGCTGCCCAACACTTTGGGTAGACTTGAACTGTGTGTCTGCTCACTGCATCCAAGAGGTTGTAGTTCTTCCTCTTCTCTGGTGTCCAAGTCCCTGGCTCAACACTTTGAAAGAGAGTAAAAAAGTGAAAATTAGGTTTACTTGTGACGCAAGAATGTGGTTACAAGTGTTTGTTTGTTTGTTTTAACTTACGCAACGGAGAAGAAAGAATAACCATCCAAGTGCCAAGACTGAACACTCTTCTCGTGATTCTCAAACACCACCTCGATGAAGTTGCGGTGAGTGATGTTAAGAACGTTTGGCTCGATCTTGATGTTCTTGATCTGTTCAGGGGTCGGGTCATCGGTGATGGTATCATACTTAAACACCTTGTCGGAAATACCAAAGTACTCGGCGAGCTTCAGAGGGGTTTCAGAGTCTGTGTGGGAGACTCCGTTCAATGCGTACCTGAGCTTACCATCGACCTTGCCTTGAGTGTTCACGAGCTTGATGGTACGTGTGATGTTGATCTTTCCATAATGGTAAGATCCCTGAGGGTTAGGCCTGGCTGCACTAGCGGTCAAGTTCCACCTGAAGGATCTGAACTGGTTCAACGACCAAGCCCATCCGACCGGACCAGCCGGGAGCTGTGAAGAGGCAGGTCCTTTGCCTCCCTCGTAGCGGAGAAGTCCGGTTGTTGTCATAACCGTCTTCAAGAACCTAGAGGAAGCAACCATGTAGTAATCTTTAGGTTCTTGATTAGCGGTAACGATGGTGCCAAAGCACTGGCCAACGTGAACGTCAAGAGAGTCGTAATCGTTTTGAAGAACGTGCGATCCTTCCATTTCAACGAGCTTCATCTTGTGATTCTGAATCCTAAAGTTGAGTGATGTCTTGAGACCCACGTTACAGATCCTAACCCTGTAAGTCTTTCCAGGCTTCAAGGTGAAGAGCGGTGCGTCTGATCCATCGCCTTTACCGGCCTTTCCGTTGATGAGAATACCGTCTGGACGACCAATGGTACGACCACCGTCAAGGAACTTCTTCAACTGAGTGTGGCTCTTAGTGTACCAGTCACCGATGAGGACAGTGTAGTCATCTTCAGGATCAGCGTAAGGGACTGGGATGAGGAGACGGCTGTTCACACGGAGTCCACCAAATCCACCAGCGGCACGGTGCATCCCTGTGGTGGGGTAGTAGAAGTAGCTACCGATCTGATCCTTAGGCTGGAAATGGTAAGTGTAGTTGGTACCGGGCATGATTGGACACATAGTCCCTAGAGTCCCATCTTGCCAACAGTTCTTCCTGTGCTGGATACCATTCCTAAAATGCAAAATAATAACATATTTAATTGTTTCACTTTTAAAATCTATATTTGTTGATGAATGAATTGGTTATTATTACCAAGTGAGGAGGAAGGGTTCATCAAGGTTGTTGAAGACGTTGATGATGATATTGTTGTTGGAGGTAGAGTTGATGTTGGGACCAGGGAACTGGCCGTTGATTAGAATGACTTGTTGTGGAACGCCGAGAGGAGAAGCGGTTCCATAGGTCACGTTCCATACGTGGTGGAAGTAAGGGTCTTCCGCACGGACCACTAGTGTTGCGGCTGCGGCCAGGTAAAGGCACGCGGCCAAGAGTTTAACCCCTCGCATAACAATAAAACAATGTTTATTTAGTTTTGGATGTTATGTGTTTTCGTGGGGGGTGTTATCGGTTTATTGTTATTTGGTTATGCTTTGGGGTTTGGATTTCGAGTTGTGAAAATGTTTGAACGTTTTTATAGGGTTTTTTCAAGACGAATGTTTTCCTGCTTTTTCTCATTTTCTTTGGCGTCTCCTTTCATTTCGATCTTTTTAGTCCATATTTGGGAATATTAAAGTTTAACCTCTCCTATTTTTAGTGTTTTTAATTTCTCTTAGCTTTTTTCTTTCTTTCTATTTTAGGCTTTGGTTTTCATGTCTTTGAGAATTTGGCTATTTTGGATTTCAAAAGAAAGTCTTCAAAAAAAGGGATTTCAGAAGAATACTTTTGCTAGAGACAAATCTATTAGTCATGTGATAAAGTTAATCTTGAATGTATCTCAATTAATTCACATGCGAAACTGATAAATTTATATAACTATAGGTTATTATGATTATTATCATCGTCAGGCTTTTTTCTTAACACTCATTATGACCATTTTTCTCTCACAAAGGGCAAAGGCTTTGAAGCCAGGAAGGGACTCACTACGAGAATGTGAACATATAATCTAGTAAACTATTATTATGTTATGCCATGAAACCACTTAAACTTAGAGTACTTGTTTTGCCTTGCCTTACCTCAATATGAGGTTCTTTTACCTCAGCATGAGGTTGTTGTTCAAAATCTCCCTTTCTCCTCAGTACAATACTTTTGTATGTTAGTAGTGTTCTCTGACATTTCATGTATACTACTATTTAAAAAAAAGAAGATGGATTAAAAAAAGCCAACCTCGCTCTTTAGTTTCAGACTTGTTTGTCTGTCCGTGGTAGTTCTTGCAACTCCACACCTTTTTATGGTTGAGGATCTCCTCACAATTTGAAGGTTCATCAAAAAGGTGCATCATCACCCTTGTAGCCAAGCTTCTTGCTGCTTTCTATGCAGTTTGTTACTGCAGTTTCTTTGGTAGCAGCTCACTAAGTGTGACTTTTGATTCCCGTGGCGTCATCTCACCGATCAGCACTAGGATTTCACTCTTGAGTTGCTTGTGTGTTATGTTTGCCTATATCTATGTTTATGTTCTCTGTTTTGCCTTTGATGCAGCAGCTTTTTTAGCTAATTTGGTTGTGTTATTTTCTTTGTTGAACAATTACTCCACTGATAGAGTCTAAGCTTTATGAAAATTGGTTTGAACCAAAAAAAAAAAGAGTATGTTAAATTGTTATAAGTGACACTTGTTGTAAACATCACGAGTGATTGATTTTTTTTTTACTTCTTTTTTACATTGGGGACGATTAGTTGGGATGCACCAAGTGTTTTAGTTTTAGTTTCTATTTATAATCATAAAATTTACCAATTGTGTTTTATTTAGTTTAAAAGCTAAAGCCAGAAAAATAAAGAAATGATTATAGTAACTTTATCTTCTTAAACAAAAACATATTGATAAGATTATCTTTATTTTTATATATTTTTCATTTAACTTTTTAAGGTATATTAAATACAATTACATCAAAAAAATTACAAATTAAATTTTACAGTAAAATTTCTCCATTAACAATCTAACTAATCATCCACACTAACTTAAAGTCTGAAATCCTCGCGGATCTTATTAATCACATCCCCATATACAGTATGTTGTATTCACTTTTAGTCGTCAGGCACCATCAATTGGGTTTCACGATTTTATCTCGTATGGTTTTCACGGTCCATCTTTTCTCTTCTCTCAACGGCTAAAAGAAGTCCAAACTTTTTTTTTTTTTGATAAGTATATGAATTTCATTAAAATGAAGTGGATTGTACTTGTACAAATTTAAAAGAAGTCCAAACTTGGATCATATCATTCTCGAGTGAGGGTAAATAACCTAACATAAAATACCATATGATCTGGATGCATTTTTTCCACCAACATATCATATCTTATAGAATGTCCTATAAACAATTTTTTTTATTTTGAAATATATCAATAAAGAAAATGCGAGTTCTTAATGTTATGTAAATACAAAATGTAACAACCCATGTAGTTTCAAGAGACCATATTATTTTTTTCCGTGTGTAAACCGTAGCTGAAACATGTTATACAAACAAAATCACTTGATGACACTTTGTGAGTAGCTAATTTGGCATCGTTTTGCCATAATTAGAATATGATATGATCCAAGCTGTGTGTTCGTTCAAAACGTTGAAACCCTAAGAACCAAAGAGAGGAGTTCAAAAATAGAAGTTACACATATAGGAAAGAAACAAAAAATAAGACAAGAGAATTAGAGATGAAGCGTGAGATTAGGCGATGATTCCGTGTAAAACAAGGTATCTTCACCAGCATAAATAGTTAATCACGACATCACCAAAAGACTCGTCAAAAGTCAAGAGAACATAGTTTCTTCTTGCTTTTGAGAAGAAATAACTTCTCTATAGGAAAGGGTTAATATTTATTAACTAAATATAAATAAATTAAAAAAGTAGAAAAGATATATAATGCAGGGTGGTAAGCTTTTGACGGTGTTTGTGTGCCTCGTCTCCACGGTGGCGCTTGTGAACGCCGGTGATCCTTACTTCTATTACACGTGGAACGTGACCTACGGAACTGTTGCGCCTCTAGGAATCCCTCAACAGGTGATTCTCATCAACGGACAGTTCCCTGGTCCTAACCTAAACTCGACCTCCAACAACAATGTTGTCATCAATGTCTTCAACAACCTTGACGAGCCTTTCCTCTTGACCTGGTTCGTAACCATCCACTCTCGTTTATTCTTTATACCTGATTTGGTTGTTTTCTTTAGATCTATCAGATGTAGATGGCGTTTTCACATAAAGAATGTTGTCTATTTTAAAAAAAATCATATTCTTCATAACATTTTTCATTTTACGGCTAACATTTTTCATTTTCAAATAAACACACTCTTGGTTTTATGTTAAGAAGGTCTTGTTTAGTTATGTTATTTTTGTTTCTTGGTGTTGTAGGTTTGAAAAATTTGATAACCAAACTGAAATCGATTATTATTAATTTAGTTTCCGTTCAGATTATTTTTTTTGTTATTTTTTGAGAATTTGTTATATTAATTTTACATATACATCTACGTACAAAAAAATATTCATGTTTGATTTTATTCTATTGAACTTACTAAACTAAACTAAACTAAGGAAACAAAAAAAAAACACATTGTGGTTCACTTTTGATCTAAGATTTGTTTTGTATTAGGTTTGGTTATATGACCACTATTATTATAGGACTATATTCTTGATTGTAACTTTGGATATTGAGTCCTAACTATGGGTTCGGTGACATGTACAGGAGTGGTCTTCAGCACAGAAAGAACTCATGGCAAGATGGTGTGACTGGGACCTCATGCCCAATCCCAGCAGGCACCAACTTTACTTACCATTTCCAGCCAAAGGACCAGATCGGTAGCTACTTCTACTACCCATCAACCGCTCTCCACCGTTTCTCCGGTGGCTTCGGTGGCCTCCGTGTCAACAGCCGTCTCCTCATCCCCGTCCCTTACGCTGACCCCGAAGACGACTACACCGTCCTCATCAACGACTGGTACACCAAGAGCCACACCGCTCTCAAGACCTTCCTCGACAGTGGTCGCACTCTTGGCTCCCCTGACGGTGTTCTCATCAACGGGAAGTCCGGTAAAGTTGGAGGACCAAACACCCCACTCTTCACCATGAAGCCAGGGAAGACCTACAAGTATAGAATCTGCAACGTTGGATTCAAATCCACTCTTAACTTCAGGATCCAAGGACACAAGATGAAGCTTGTTGAGATGGAAGGCTCTCACGTTCTCCAGAACGACTACGACTCACTAGACGTCCACGTCGGACAGTGCTTCGCTGTTCTCGTGACCGCTGACCAAACTGCCAAGAACTACTACATGGTTGCATCCACTAGGTTCCTCAAGAAGGAAGTGAGCACCGTTGGTGTGATGAGCTACGAAGGAAGCAATGTTCAGGCTTCAAGTGAGCTTCCCAAGGCTCCAGTAGGCTGGGCTTGGTCTCTTAACCAGTTCAGATCTTTCAGATGGAACTTAACAGCTAGCGCGGCTAGACCTAACCCGCAAGGATCTTACCATTACGGAAAGATCAACATCACACGTACCATCAAGCTCGCCAACACCAAGAACTTGGTGGACGGTAAGGTCAGGTTTGGGCTTAACGGTGTATCACACGTTGACCCCGAGACTCCCTTGAAGCTTGCTGAGTACTTTGAGATGTCCGAGAAGGTCTTCAAATACAACGTCATCAAGGACGAGCCAGCAGCCAAGATCACAACACTAACTGTCGAGCCCAATGTTTTGAACATCACTTTCCGTACCTTTGTGGAAATCGTCTTCGAGAACCATGAGAAGAGCATGCAATCCTTCCATTTGGATGGTTACTCCTTCTTCTCAGTCGGGTAAGCTCCACTCTTAACCTTCACTTCTGATGTCATGTGTAGCCGTCTAGGGCCGGATCTGAAAAATAGGAGGCTTAAAGCATTTATATATCATATATAATAGTTAAAAATTTGAGATAATAACAAATGTTTCATCCGGTTGTGTCTAGATCGTTACTTCAGACAGAACACATAAGATTTCTAACAATTTTCTTTAATATTGTGTATCAACAGTTCTGAGCCAGGAACATGGACTCCAGAGAAGAGAAGCAACTACAACTTGCTCGATGCGGTCAGCAGACACACCGTGCAAGTGTTCCCCAAGTCGTGGTCCGCCATCCTTTTGACATTCGACAACGCCGGTATGTGGAACATCAGATCAGAGAACTGGGAGAGAAGATACTTGGGACAGCAATTGTACGTTAGTGTCCTCTCACCTGAGAAATCGCTAAGAGACGAATACAACATCCCACTCAACACCAACCTCTGCGGTATCGTCAAGGGCTTGCCATTACCTACACCCTACACTATTTAAACTAATTAATCACTTTCACAAAGTTTTTGTATTTCTAAATGATATGTAAAATTGTACTTTCCACAAGTGAGTGTATTATGTGACTCAAATAACCCTTTCCTAATTTCATTAAACATTACTACTATATCTACCGTTTATATCTTTATTATTAAAAATGAAGTACAAAATATAACTAATACTATTTTCAACACATTTATAACATCTTTTTTAATTCATTTTATCTAATTTATTAATTATTTTCTTTCAAATAATTTAACAACATTTATTATAGAAGTATAAAACAAAATTTACTTATTTTGAGTGTTTTATTATATCTTCTACATTTACATCTTTTAACTCCTACATTAATTATCTTTACTTAATAATCTGACATCATTTATTTTACAGTTTAATCATAATAGTTGTTCATGTATATGTTCAGGTAAAAATCAGTTCTTTTGGATATTAATTTTTTTGGTTTTGTAATTAATTTTCGTTCATGTATTATAGATTTTCGGATGGAACTTGAGTCATGTGAATTCAATTCTGATGTATAGAAACATAAAATAAAAAGGAATAAAAAATTCATGTTTAAAATATTATTAAACAGTTTATAAAAAAACAAAATTTTATATTCGCAGAGGCGCGCGGATCCAACTTTAACACAAGAGACTGTTGTTCAGCTACACAGTCTGAAGAGGTTTAATTTAAGCAGAAATATAACATGCTAAAAGTTATCATTATTACTTCACAAATCCTTGTGAATCGTCTGTATTCTTCGAGTCTCATCGATCAAATCGAATTTGAAATGAAAAACTTATGTGTTTAGAAATTTGGAATCAAGTCCATAATATTTAACAACATATTCGAATTTGTAAGAAAACACCATAATATCATTTTTTACAATCTACCACTTCATCTATAAAAATGAAAGATATCATGACCAAGAAAACGTTCATATATAGCAGTGGATTTTAGCAGATTCTAAAAAGAAGTTGATAATAAACATTATAAAACATTTTCTTGTCATCTAATATCATGATACGTTTACTAATTAGATTTTAGGGATACAATTACGATGCTTTGGCTTGAGTAAAACTTGTTAATTCCTATATAGGACACAAATTTTACTTAAATAGAATTTCAAAAGAAATTTGAAACACAATTTTACTTAACTATATTATGCATATTTTGGCCTGAGAAGCACGTGTCGAACAGGTAAATACGCAGGCATATCTGTAAAGTGTAAAATCATCCTTTAACCATCATTCATCTATTCCACAAGATGCAAAACCGTGGTCGGAGAAATTAACAAATAGATTTGAGGTTTCGGTTAGAAATATTTGGTTCTTCCACGTATAACAAAGATCTCTTCAGACTTCGCCATATGGGGGAGTTTGTCCCGGTATATATAATATAAAAAAATACAAGAACAAAACAGAAATATATATTTGTATGTGTTAATTAATTTTACAGCCATTTTCTACAATATTTAAAATTTTATAATAACTTAACAACCATATATATATTTTTCAAGTAGAAAAAAAGCTGTGAACCGTACTTACCTCGTTGTTCGGTTTGACATGTTCCTCAGCTAGCTTGCGTTCTTGTGATCTTACTACACTCATCCATGCGCGACACAAAGAAACGTATAGCCAAGGCCAACTTGCCGATTCATGATTTTGTTTTCTTTAAAATACGAAATAAAATACTTATCAGATATTTTATATCGGCAAGTCATCCTTGGCTGCACACTACTTTGGTCACATACTCCTTCCTATCTCTATACACACATGTATATATGAAAACCACATAAACCAAAACATTGTATATGTATGTATCTAATATCTTTCTTCTCGAATGTAACAATAGAGATGGAAGAGCTAGACGGTATATATATATCTCTTTTGTTTGGGTAGATTATGAATACTAGAAGACTCACTAGCTCTCTGTTTATATAGAAGATGGTGAAGAGAGGTGAGAGGGAATAAAATAACTAAATTTAAAAGAGAAGAGATTTGAGATATATGCATTCTTTTCATTTATGCCCCCAAGAAGGTAGATCTGCAAAAGCAAAACCCTAAAACTAAAACGAAATAAATAAAAGACATAAAAACCAAAATAGACTTAAAAAAATTTTGTCTCCAAAATATCACTTAAAAAAAAAATGATAAAATAGACTTTATTAAAGAGCGTAAATATATATATATATTTATACCATTTATGTTAATTAATCTAAACTTAGGGTTTAGAGTTATGAGGTTGAGTTTTGTAGGTGAGGTTTATAATTAAATAAAAAAATTATAATATTAAAATTTTTAAAATAAAAAAGTCTATTTTGGTCATTTTTCTCTTTTTAAATGTTATTTTTGTGACAAAAACTTTAAAAAGATCTATTTGAAAGATTTGCCCTAAATAAAATCTGAATAAAATAAAATGAAGAAATAAAGAGATTCGATAAAAACAATAGTTAAAGAGATAAGGTTCCTCCATGCTGCTCCACCCTCATAATATTTATTTTCTTAAGCTGCAAAAGCTTTACAGCTTTAACAGATGCCGCTAAGAGATATTGGTCCACATACACCTTCACACATTGGCATAGTAATATATATCAATATGCATAAACACATTCAAATAGATATACATATACACACATAAATGATTTATATTGCCAGTGTAAGAGCAATCTCTTTGTTCTTTTTTTTTTCTTCTATAAAAACTGTTTTGCTCTCTTGAAGTGTATAATTTCCTTTTGGTTGACAAAACTAAGGGCGGTCCCTTTCCATTTTGTAAAATTTTAAAATCTTGATAATTTTGTGATATTTTGATGCTTTGAATATTTATATAAACCATCATAGGAGTACATTTTAGAGTAAAAAGGTAGTGGTGTGCGGAAGAAAGACCCACTTGGCACAAAACCGACCTGGTTTTGGTAAGTTGATGGGAGCCATAAGTTTCTAATTTGAGTACTTACTAAGAAAATAACTCACGAGAAAAATGTATATACGCATAGAGGAAGAAGAGAAGAAAGACAAATTCTCGTAAACATTTCTTAAAAAAAAACAAGGAATCTTAACATTTACGTGAACCCGACAGGTACTCGAAAGGGCACGAATAAATAAGCATGTACTACTACTACTACTATATATGAATACTTTCTTTCTCTTTGAGAAATGATATGTGTATATATATTTTATGTGCATTTACACAGACAAAACACAAATCAAAACTTGGAATCTCAAAGTCATCGAAAAGATCAAAATGCCTTCTGGAGTAGATCACCTGCGTGGGTCGTACATTTTTCTTGTTTTCAAAGGATTTTTTAATTATTATTATTATGATTTAAACATGTACCCAAAATATAGTTGAATATAAAAAGAAGAATATGAATATGAATGAAAAATGAAAAGGCAGATTTGTTATTTAACATCTTTTCATCATTGCCAACTTCTATCATTTTTTGTTGTTATTGCAGGTAATAAATATGTTTTGGTTTTGGGTGCATATACAAGAAAATGAATATAAAAAGAAGAATATGAATATGAATGAAAAATGAAAAGGCAGATTTGTTATTTAACATCTTTTCATCATCGCCAACTTCTATCATTTTTTGTTGTTATTGCAGGTAATAAATATGTTTTGGTTTTGGGTGCATATACAAGAAAATGGATACTTAGGAAAAAACTAAAGATGGGTGATAATGTGATGATGTCAGTTGGTGGAGTGGCAGAGCAGTGGGATTTTCACTGCTCTTTAGGCTCAAGCCCCTATGACTCATGTGCTTCCCTCTAAATTATTTTCATGCTAAATAAACTAATTTTAATCGAAAATATTTATTAGAAAACCAAAAGAGTTATTTTTTGGTTCTGAAACAATCAAAAGACTTTTTCTTTCATGCATTTTTGGAACTTTTATTTAGCTTTCATACTTGAAATTATGTGGGGGTAAAAAAAAAAGAAGGAAGTCAAAAATGGCTATAGATATAGATGCTTGTAAAACTCTTTTTTCATAATTACATTATAGACGGTCTTTGTTTATGTAAGGAGCGGGATACATGTAAAGCAATACATTGATACGAATGGAGAAGAATAATGTCAAAAAGATTAATGGAATCCTCATTTTCATATTTGTGGCATATTGATGCTTTCTTTATGGAGTGTCAACCAGAGAATCTTAAAATCGATCTTATGACTTTGTCACAAATAGATCCATGTGATGAATAAAATCCATGCAGGGACCATAAGGACCCCATGCGTATATCAGATTTGCAAAATACTAAATTATAGACCGTAAGAAAACATTCACGTGAAACAAGTCATGTTACAAAGTTTTGGAAAAGAAGTCATGTTACAACAAAAAAAAAAACTAGAAAGTAACGCATTTTAGATGTTTCATACCACATCAGTAAATCTATACATTTAAATCTTTTATTTTTATGTTACAAAAAAGTCTTTAAATTTTAGAAAGCCTTTGGTCAGAAATCTCTCTTTACATTTATTACTAATTCAGAAAAAAATAAAATAATAAACTTATTATTTATTAGTTATTCAGGAAATCTATGCAAAAAGTTTTTGAATCATTACTTCTCATTTACATTCTTTACCCAAGCACCTCTACAAATGCTACTAAACAAATTTAGACCAATCCCAATGAGACATTTGACTTTAGCCTTCAAATTTGTTTTTGACATTTTTATCTAGATTAAGACTTCCAAATCATAAAAGAGAGTTTTTTTTTTAATAAATGTATATAACCTCTAATTTTGTCAGATCCGGTAATGCATGTCATATCACTCTGACTCTACGAACATCAATGTCCTGAGTTATTCCACAAAATCTATGTCCAAATCCCCAAATTGATATATGAGTCCGATACGACCAAGAGAACTCTGTCTATAATCAAATCATAAAGTGAATTTAAATTAAAGACATAAAAGAAATATAACGAACTTTTATAAAAGAATGTGTTCTTCCAGTCTCTCTATTATTAATTTATATCGTTAAGGAAAGACTCACTCACAAACAAGATGAATAAATGTTACAAGAGGATTTTTGATCGCATATCAATTTATGTTCTTAAAAGTGACATTGAGATACCTTTTTCACCATACGCACTATGCAGAAGAAAAGACCCGTCAAGCGCAGCAAAAGAGTGGGGATGATTCTTTACGAAGTCAGCTGCTTAAGAATCTTGAGGAGTCTCGAATCTAGTTGGTGTATCTATACCCGCCATACAACAAAGTCCACTGATGAGGATGAGAAGGAAAACGATTCCCTGCCAAAGAAAATCACAACGAGAAAGAGACATAATCAGAAGCTGTTTAATATTGAAAGCAGATGGAATCATATTAGCTTGAGTTGCAACCAGTTTTGTGATGTTCACAAATGAAAGCAGAAGCATAACAAAAAACAATGACTTCTCCTCACCACTAGTATACCCTCCAGAAGTGATGACTTGAATTTGCAGAGTTCATCACAGGTAGTGGAAACTCCAACGGTGCTGTTTCCTGCAGCACTTTCAGCTAGAAACCTTTGGAGCGTTTTGTAAGATGTGTACCAATAAGGATCAGAAACATAAAGAGCCGTATATTTGCTGCCAGATTGTTCTACAGAATTAACAAGTTCCGAGATGCTTTCACCTGCAGAATAGGTCATTAGATGAATTGCTTAACTTATTTGCTCTCAATTCTTTTGAGATAATGATCTATCTTTCCACTTACGCTCTGAATGTGAATGGCCAGATACACTACTCGACTGAGAACCCTCAAAACAGAGGACAACCAAGTCAGTTTCTCCTTCTTTCCTTGTTTCTCTTCTTGCAAGCAAATGATCCTGTCAATTATTTTAAGAGCTATATTAGGAGGGAATATTAACAGGGTTGATGATACCATTGAGTACGCATCAAATTAGTGAAAGCAAAAGCATAAAGAGCAATGAACATTACTTTGAAAGAGTGCAAGTCTGATAGTTTCTGAATTGTTCCATCTTCGACAAAGCAAGAATCAGAGAACACAATATTGCTGACTCCAACATTGTGGGGGCAAGCTTCTTTAAGCCCTGAAAGCAACAAATTCTCCATCCTTTCTTCCTCTGGCGCAGCAATGTATGGGAATGCCAATGAGAAGTTGGAAGCAGTAAATAGATTCTGTTGAAACAAAGATTTACCCATGTTAAAGTATTGCGTGCGTTAAAAGCAAAACAACTTTATCTAAGATCTGTGTTATGAAGGCAACATGTTTCGAGGAAAGGGAAAACTTGCACTTACATTCAATGTGTTAACAAGGGCAGGGACCGAATCCCTTTTCGAAGAAACATCAGAAGACAGTAGCTGCATGAGGAAGAGAATGTGGACATTAGTACTCTCGCAATAGCAAAAGAAAATGCAGAAGAGAGACGCTCCATTTCTTGCAATGTTAAAGACACAAGGTTTCTTCACAATAAACAAACCAAAGTTCCAAAGGGCCTTTTCGTTTACTAAAAATGGTTAAAACAAAACTCCTACATCATTCAATCACACCATGATAGCTCCTTTCATTCAAAAAAGTATTGTTTACCTCTCTGCCGATGAACACAAGTGCAACGTCAACAGGTTGCTCAACTTTCTTCTCCGAGCACTAGAAGAAGAACCAAGTTACATCCAGTGAGAAAGAGAATGAAATCATAGGAAACATAAGAAGAAGAAGAAGAAGAACATACCAAAAAGTTTGACCATCCTCCTTGAGTGAAAACAGAGCCTACAAGATCCTTCGCAGACATGACCTGATAATTTACAGCCTCATCCACTTCACCATTAGCACGCCTGATTTTTGAGAATCAAATCAACCAATCAAACAAGTTCCAACACACATCAGATCAAAAAAAAAAATCGCAAGTCTCAGGCTTTCTCAAATTGAAATCGAAATATCTTCAAACACATCCGAAAGCAGAGATTTTTCTATATGTCATCGCGATGGTTTACATAATGACACAACGAGAAGTATAAAGAGAGAGGCTTTACTGTAGATGCGGAGACCAGAGGAAAGCAGGAACGGTATCAGGAGGAGAAGCCAATCCAAACTCAACCACAGAGAGAGCCACCAAACACGCCAGCACACCAATTTGAATCTTCATCATCTTCTTCGTCGAACAATCTTACCGGAGATAGAAATCAAGATCACGCTCCAAAAAATCGATAGATCAATTAGATTTCAACACAAGAGACTCATCATCACATATCTCCGATCCTCTCAAATCTGGACACGTAACGACGTCGTTTCCGCGTCGAAAGAAATCACTAACCGGTTTTAATTTAGTTAAGATAACCCGGTCAGGTATGTTGGGCCTTATTTCCGTCACGGCCCAAGTTTGAAGACACGGCTTCTCCCACTCATTGTAGCTGTAACTGAAACAAGAAACAGAAAAAAAAAACTCTAAACCAGCGAAGAATATAATTCCTTTCCTCGTCTTCAACGCTATCCCGCCCAAAGAATAATTCACAACCTGTAATTACTTCGTCGTCCTCTCTCGATTCATCTGGTTTCGTTCGACTGAAGATTGGAATCGAACGTCAGAATCGTTGAGCCATTGTTGTAAATTTTCGTTTTCTCGATGAAGAGACGACATCTGAGTAACAAGTAACGAGGAGATTTTCAAGATGCTTTGTGGTTCGCTTCGAAATTGGCTTCGCGACTATGTTAGGCTCCAATCTGTCGTCGTGATCCTTATCTACGCTCAGGTAATCGTTTCGTGGATGATGCGTTTCTGTTTTGGCCTAGGGTTTGAGTTTATATATATATTCTCGTTGTGATTGAGATACTTAGCTATATCATCAAATGGTTTCAGATAGGGTGCGCGATGATTGGTTCACTAGGGGCATTGTACAATGGAGTCTTGCTGATCAATTTGGCGATTGCGTTATTTGCTCTTGTGGCAATCGAGAGCAATAGCCAGAGTCTTGGACGCACCTATGCCGTTCTTCTTTTCTGCGCCATTCTTCTTGATATCTCATGGCTCGTACTCTTCTCCAGTGAGATTTGGTATGCCACTATCTTTGAACACAGTCATATAGTATTGATTGCCTCATTATCTTTCTTTTTTTTTTGCTGTGGATATGTCCCGTTAAAGTTTTGTAGAGCTACGATTCATCTGGTGCCTTATATTGACAGAAGATTTGTTTGGTCTATGCAGGAACATATCATCTGAGATGTATAAAGCCCTTTACATCTTCTCTGTGAAACTCACTATGGCTATGGAAATCGCTGGCTTCGTCGTGAGGCTATCTTCCTCTCTCTTATGGTTTCAGATTTATAGGCTGGGTGCTTCCATTGTAGACACTTCTCTTCCTCGTCGATCAGATTCTGATTCGCAAAATAGCTTCGTGGATCCTCCTACTTTAGGTAGCCAACGTGACCCTCATCTACGAACTAGCTTATTAGAGCCTTCTGCTTTAGCTGAGCATCGTTCACTCTCTGATGAAATCTTGGAAGACTGTATCCACGGACCAGCCTACCACTCTCCTCCATGTGATGGTAGCCAAAACAATCTCTCTTCACCCAAGGTAACGCATGTGTGTTCTAGCTCTTCTTCTCAGAACTTGTTTATGCACTCTTTATAGTTGAACTTCACACCTGTTATGAGTTATAGAGTCAGGTTTCCCTGATGCTCGTTTACCCTGCTTACATTGTTCATGGATCTGGCAGTCTTAGTTAGGTGCAGTATGTTTGCCACAAACCCTTTGCCTTGATAGTACATAATATCATGCTGTTTCTTTTGTCTTAATACTCTAAAAATAATGTGTCATAGCAAGGTTTTCATCCTAAAGTATCCTTTTGTAGGTGATTAAACATCATTCAACCGGAAACATGTACGGAGGATCCCAATTATCTGCTGCAGAAGCCTCTCGACATAAGTCTCCACTATCCAGATCATTGGAGTCCCTTGATTCTAGTCTCCATCGATTCAACATTTAGTGATCCTGACTGGTATGGTACTCTGTCTTGTTTCTGATAAACTTTATCTGCAGACACCAGATTTATATATTAGACATAGAACGAAGCCTTTTGGTGCCTGAATCCGTTGCATGTGTTGGTAAATTTATATTCTGTCATTTTTGCAGGCTTGCACCAGCAACACAACTTTTTGACTCGAGCAAAATTCATTCAACAATCTAAGGCCAGGCACATTATAATTGTTTTCAATTTGAAGAATCCAGATAGGAGATTTAGATATTTGGGTGACAAAGTAAGAACCGTCTCTTTTACTTGCCTTTTTTCATCATTCATTTTTACTTGTATAGATGTGGGGTCGACATAATTGGTACATGAGCATTCTTTTCTGTACATATGGAGAAGTAGATTCTTTTGATGGTGCATTGGAGGATGATTAATAACAAATATCCATCCTTTTCATCTATACATTTGGTGCAAAATGTAAAAACCGAAAACCATACTATTGAGATATTGAAGTGAGATCATGAACATGATTGTATGACACTATTGTGAAGAAGCTACATTGCGCATATGCCATATGGAAATTGCAGCAAACGGAACCAAAATCAGATCAAACCAAACAGGCCTAGGTCCATGTAGAATATGTATTGTAAATAACTGGGCCTAGTAAATACTAAATGAGATGATGTCGTGCGCACATTAATTATCTTGACCTAAAATCTAAAACTTATCCATGTCTGACTAATAATAATAATAATAATATCCGATTTTCTGAGTAAATTATGAAAAGGGGTTAATAGTCTGCGTGGATCTTCAGCCGTTTCATACACATACCCAGAAAATCCCGAGCTGCAAAAAATTGTTTGTTCTGGGTTCCCTCTTGCTTATCCTCTTCTCTTTATCCCTTTGAATATTCATACGACCACTCCTGATTCTTGTTTTCTATAGGTAACTTATATAAACCCTATTCCTCGATCCTCTTATTAAGTTTTTTTTTTCTTTCTCTTAATCCATACATCTCTTCCGAGATTTACTGTAAATAAAACGATCTCGAGATATATATTTTTTTCCAATGAATTGATCCGATTGACTTTCGGCTGATGATTCAAAAAAAAAAAAATTATAGCTGGTTTGGTCAAGTAGCTGATTCTAGGGTTTTGATATTTGTTTATGCATGTTATACGATTCTCCTTTGGTTAAATCTGAGTGTGTTTTTTATTTGATGGCAGATAGATTAAAACCAAGGATTGGGTATGGAGGATGCAACAGCGATTAGGTATTGGTGTCACATGTGCTCTCGCTCCGTGAATCCAGTGATCGAAGGCGAGTTTATCAACTGCAACTTCTGTCAAAGCGGATTCGTCGAAGAAATGGACGAAACTCCAGATCAGGTTACCAATGATCATCCTCACCAGGCTGCTGACTCTCTCTGGGCTCCCATCTTACTCGGGATGATGAACGATCATGATCAGAATCTGAGAGTTTCAGAATCTAATGTTGACAACGAAGATGATAATGATAATGATAATGATAGTGATGACGATGATGATGATGGTGGTGGTGGTGGTCAGATTAATGATGGAGAGTTTGATTTGGAACGGCACCTGGAGGAGATCATGAGGAGAAGGAGAAGACACTCAGCTGCGATTCTTGATCTTCTCCAAGGGATCCGAGCCGGTTTATCTGTTGAATCTGAGGATAATCAGGACAGCGAGCTTGTTGTCTTGATCAATTCCTTTAACCAGAGGGTCAGGATTCAAGACTCTCTCGACACGACTTCTGTTCCGTCTGGATCTTTAGGTGACTATTTTATCGGACCTGGGTTTGATATGTTGCTTCAGCGTTTGGCTGAGAATGATCCCAACAACAGGTACGGGACACCTCCTGCTACTAAGGAAGCTGTTGAGTCGTTGGAGACGGTGAAAGTGGAGGAGAGTTTGGTGCAGTGTACTGTCTGTTTGGATGATTTTGAGATTGGTGTGGAGGCTAAAGAGATGCCGTGTAAGCATAAGTTTCATGGGGAGTGTTTGTTGCCTTGGCTTGAGCTTCATAGCTCATGTCCTGTGTGTAGATATTTGCTTCCTACAGGGGATGATGATGGTGAAGCTAAGACTGATGCGGAAACATCGAGTAATGTCTCTATGGAGAACAATGGAACATCAGTTGACTCGAGTTCGAACAATCCATCGGTTAATGATTAAGGACCACCACAATGCTGAGCAGAGGATCAGTTTGGTGAAGCGTTTGTGATTAGTTATTAATGTTGAATGTTACTTGGTTGCAGTACATAGTTTTCTCAGGTTTTGTTGAAAGTGGATTCTTTTGGAATTTTCAACTCTTTTTTTTTTGTTTGACTTTCTTCGTTTCGTGCTGATTGTTTCAAGTTTTGATACGATCAGCTCATTACAAATCCAAGCAAGTATAAGTACTATAATAATCATTTATTGAATAAAAGTTAGGAAATAGCTTAGCTTATTCATTTAGCAGAAGACTTGATCACGTGTTATATGTATACATTATTTGTCTCTGTACGATTGTTTCAAAGCTCTTCACGTGCGAATTTGGAAATCTTAAAGTTCACTTCTGATTAAATTATAAGAAAAAATTTCAATGAAGTGAAAGAGTATATATTTTCAAAACTCCATTAGCAGCATATCAAATAAACCTTTCTCAACACAATAATTTCGTCGGCCCATTATAGGCATACACGGCCCGTTATTCAATATACGTATTGAAATGATTGAATTATATTATTTCGGGGCTGAAGTGTAATTATTGAGAGTTAAAGGCATGTTTTCAACTTTCTTGCCTCACTCGCCGTCGCCTCCCTGTTCGTGGAGATCTATCGTCTGACATTTTTCTCTGCTGCTCTTATCGAGTTGGTTAAAACTCAAGTTCTCGGAGACTTGAGTAGGTAACTCTCGTCTTATTATGAATATATCAGATCTCAGTTCTTACTAGAACTTCACGAAGAGTCTACTTTTGTAGGAAGATCTCACATTGTATACATGTTTCTAACGAGATTTTGCTTAGAGAAACTGTTTGTTTATTTTATGACAAAGTTATAAGCTTTCTAACCACTGTCTAGTTTCATGTAGGTTGTCATGACCGAGATGCCACCTGAAATAGCTGACATCATGCGTGTAAGCTCACATCGTGAGGTCTACGAACCATGTGATGATTCATTCGCTCTAGTCGATGCATTACTCTCTGACCAAACCAACCTGATAAACCACAAGCCTAACCTTAGTACGGAGATTGGATACGTCATCACTTCACTCATCCTTCTCCTCAATTCTTTTTTTTTTTTGAATTGAACGGAGGTAACTTGGCCCCACAGAAGTGGGTCCAGACTAGTTTCCACCGAAACGGGTCTTCTGTCGTTGGCGATACCCAAATTTTAATCTTCCGGTGGCCAGCGCGGATCAAACCCGGGACCATATCGGGGCCGAAGCCCCCTCAAGTACCACTAGACCGTTTTCGCTTGGTTACAAACGAAACTATAGAAGCACATGGAGTCAAAGCTGAGGTTATCTGCACGGACATAGCTTCTTGTTTAGAGACAAGACTTACTGGCTCGGTCGATGTAATGGTGGTGAACCCTCCTTATGTTCCAACACCTGAGTATGAAGTGGCTATGGAAGGTACAGTCTCTGCTTGGGCTGGAGGGGAGAACGGGATGAGTGTTATCGATAGAATGTTACCTGTGGTTGATCGCTTGCTTTCGGAGAAAGGTTGGTTCTACTTAGTTACGTTGAGTTCGAATTACCCGTCAGAGATATGTTTGATGATGAGGAAGAGAGGCTACGCGTGGAGGAGAATCTTATTATCCTTAAGTTCTGGAGAGACAGAGATGAGGAGAGTTTGGAGAAGGAGACATCATCATCTTCCTTTATGTTAGAGTTTTCGAGATCTTTATCATTATCCTTTATGGAGAAACAATGGCTTTGAACTTGATCTCACGAGCATTCTTTGTTACAAGAACTTGTAATGTTGAACCAATCGAGGAAGGTCTACTGATTTTGATGGAGCTTCGGTCCTAATACGGATCTGGATTCAAATTTCGCTGGTTACTAAGGGTAAAATTTAACATCTAGACTCTCCCAGCGTCTGGTGATCGAGGCATACTCCAACCGATAATGTAGGCTGATACGGATATTCGTTGCTAGTCCGGATCCACTTCGATGGGATAATGATCCACCGGTTTTTTTTAAAAAGAAAACTTGTAATGTTGTTGTTCGCTAACAGTCCGGGTTGCCGTGTTGGTCTAGTGATCAATTTTAATGAAAACCCGGTCTAGTGGAATCTAAACCGAACTAAACCAAAAATCATCGTCTGTTAATGCCTATTTTCGAGAACTGACGTGTCTGAATGTCAATGGACGTTCGCGTAAAAAAAAAAGCTAGACCCGTCATTCTAGACTTCTGACGGTGAATTTACCAAAGTATCCTCATTAATACAATACGACCAAGGGTAGATTAGGCAACTATAAATAGCCTATAAATATCAACAAGCAAACCAATTCCAAAACGCAAGCGATAAGCCTCTCACAACAGATCTAAAAACCATCGTTCATAAGAGAGAAACGAAAGAGAGCCAAATCACTCTCTCCTTTATATAAAAACACACCATTTACAAATCTTTTTCCCTCTCCAATCCTCAGATCTATCTGTATATATATATAAAAAGCTCACCTCTTCGTCTCTTTTTTTTTCCGAATCTCATCGCACTACGAAACCCTAGAGTTCGTGTCCGAATCTGTAACGAAAAGGTCTGAGCTTTTCTCGTGGGTTTTTAATTGGTCGGAAATGATTGCTTTTTAGCCTCTCTATGCGCTTTGGATCGTATGATTTTTTAATAGAATAGAGAGAATGTGTCGTTGCTTTGAAGATGAATCCAAAATCCGGTTTATACCGGTTCTTGAATAATCAAATTATGAGACAATCTGATTAGTTGATCGATGTACTTCTGTACTTTTATGGTTTGATTATCTTTGTCTGAGTGTTGCTTTAGTTTGATGTATGGGTTTGGTTTTTGTGTAATATTTAGGAAAATGACAGATCAGGGATTGGAAGGGAGCAACCCAGTGGATCTTGTCGAACATCCTTCGGGGATCGTGCCTACTCTTCAGTGAGTGTTTTGTTTTTCTTGTATGATGTAATGATTGATCTTGTGGATAGGATTATCTCATCGTGGATGTTTTGTTTGCAGGAACATTGTCTCAACGGTGAACTTGGACTGCAAGCTTGATCTTAAAGCCATTGCTTTGCAAGCTCGTAATGCTGAATACAATCCCAAGGTTCTCCATTGTAGTGACATTATTTTGTAATAATTGATAACAAAAAAAAAGTGGTGGTGTGCTTGATTAATTAGAGTTAGAATTAAGATATTATCTGGTGTTTGCAAAACTAATTGGCTATGACTAAGCTTTCCTTTTTTCTTAAAAATAGTTGTATTGTGTTTCATGTTTTTAGCGTTTTGCTGCTGTGATCATGCGGATTAGAGAACCGAAGACGACAGCATTAATTTTTGCCTCTGGTAAAATGGTTAGTCATATCTTGATGGCTACTTGTTCATAAGTCATTTAGATTTGTTTTGAATTCTCTTCTGAATTTGTTGTCTAATCTCCAAATTAGGTTTGTACTGGAGCCAAGAGTGAATACTTTTCAAAGATGGCTGCAAGAAAGGTGTTTCTCGTTATCTAACAATCTCTTTTGTTAAGCTGCTTCTATTTGCACTAACATCATGTTATGCTAATTGGAGATGTTTAATTGTTTAGTATGCTCGGATTGTTCAGAAGCTTGGATTTCCTGCAAAGTTCAAGGTACCTATCTCCCAACCTCTCATGTCTCATCCCATTCTGACATGATAGTTTTTCTGTGTGCTAGATATAATGATGGTTACATTGTCCTGTAGGATTTCAAGATTCAGAATATAGTAGGTTCTTGCGATGTGAAGTTCCCTATAAGACTTGAAGGTCTTGCATACTCTCACGCCGCTTTCTCAAGTGTAAGTGATCTGAACACCTTTTGCAACCTTCATTCTCCTTGTTTTGAACTTAATAATGAAGCTGATTGTGTGTATTACGTCTCTCTCATATTAAATGTGCCAGTACGAGCCTGAGTTGTTTCCAGGGCTGATCTACAGGATGAAAGTACCTAAGATTGTGCTACTAATCTTTGTCTCTGGCAAGATAGTCATCACTGGAGCCAAGGTAAAAATCTCACGTTCTCTTTAGATTTTGTGATTATCTCCAGAGAGTTGCCTGCTTTGTCTATCGCTAGCTCTTCTGATAAAAATTCTGAGCTCCACTCACTATCAGATGAGAGAGGAAACCTACAAAGCCTTTGAGAATATATACCCGGTCCTCACAGAGTTCAGGAAGATCCAGCAGTAGTATGTTACACACCTTTCCTAGTAATGGTTGATGTTCGGAACATCTACTTTCATGGTTCTGATTGTTTTGATTCGACTTAACAGAGAGGCGAGTTTGTTCTTTGCAAAACTATCTGTGTGGTCTTTTAGCACCCTTGGCGTTGCTTAACTTGCTGAGAATTTTGTCCTTGAACAAAGGCTCTCGAAGTAGCCAGACTCTTTACTTTTGTATTACGTGTTTAAGATTCGAATAGAACATTGTAAATACACAAATGGAGACTATTGTTGTTCTGTTCTCAAGATATGTCTATTCTCCACACGTTAAAAAAAGTACAAACTTATGCAGCATAGTCTTTTGTTTATAACTTTATATCATCGAAGATGACTTTCAAGATTGTAAACAAAGTGGTCTCACGATCAGATGTTGTTGAGCTGGCAGACGACAGCGTATTAGTTGGACTGTTGAATTTGGAAGTTTCAGCCGTTGTAGTAGTCAAAATAATTCGTGCTGTATCATAGCCATGCCTGAAGAAGAACATACGTTTCTCAGACTAAGCCATAATGGACCTAACTTAAGACAGGTCATCGGTCAGCTCATCAAATTCATTCTTGTTAGAAGTTATAGTCCCTGTTTTTCTCTATGACAGAGGTAGGGGTGTTCTTGCGGGATTTCCTTAGCTTCGATGTCCCATCTACAGAGGCATGAGGAGAGAAGCATTCCACAAAACAAACCAACGAATCAAATCTGAAAACTACTGGCTAACTCAAGAGCTCATATTATAGCTAAAAGTAAAACCGCCCACTCTTGGCTGAAGCAAAACAGCTACTAAGGATACAACTTAATCACCGACAAGAAAAACTTGAGAGACCATGTGTTAGGCTTCTTAAAAAAAGTGAGGCCAGACTAAACTAATTTTTCAACCGTCTCCAGCATTAATCTTCTTGTACTGAAACAAAGAGTGATTCAATAAACTTTGCCTCATGAGAGGCGAAAAGAGGCGAAGGCCATAAACTCTCAAATGCTAAAAGAACTCAAACAGAGTCAACAGAAATGAAAACAAATCCCACCCTGCTATTATCTTCTTTTTTTCTATTTTTTCCCACGATTTAGCAGGTCCTTTTTACAGGGTAGGAGGATCAACAGAAAATGCAAAACGAAAACAGAAAATTGTAAAGACAGGGGAAAAGAGAACACGAAATGATTGAAAAAAAAAACAGGGACTATAACTTCTAAGGGCAAAGAAACGGAATCTCGGTCTCAGGTACTAAGGCTCCTTCCTTCCATGCTTCTAAGCTCACGGCACTTCTCCAGAGAAACTGTAAACGGGAATGTTCATATCTTCTTCTCTCTTGGTTGCGTTTTATATGCTCCAGCCGTGAGCTACATCGCCTAATCTAGCAACCATTTGCCACCACACCGACTGGTTTCGCAACAGCCCCATTCTCATCAGCCTTGACATCACTGGTAGTTTGAGGAGATTCCTTATTAACTGAATCAGCAGTTGCAGATTCCTTTTTCTCATCTGTTGCAGTCTTCTCCTCACTTACCTGTTAAATTTACGTTCATTTAGATGTTAGATGCACACTCGAGTTTCTACACTATGACTAAGAAAGAGTACTACAACTGTTATGTTCTAACCTGTTTCTGGATTTGTTGCTGCTTGGACTTCTTCTCCAAAATAGTCTTTTGCCTAACCTCGTAGAAGGAAAAGTCATCCAAAATGCAAGTCTTGCTAGTATGCTCCTTGAAAATTTTTGCAATCTTCAAACCTTGCTCCAACTTGACCTGTAAGTTGATCCCACAAGCGAAACTTCACCACACGAAAACAAAATAGAGTACATAACTCAAAGAAATGTAAAAGCTTCAAAGGTCTCTTACCTCTTGTGTGTCTCTACTGTTGGTGACGGGCTTATTCTCATTGTTCTCAAGGGTAATGTGTTTCAGCAAGCTGTTTGGAACATCCTTCACAATATGCCACTTGAGAGGGAAAGAGCCAGTCCACTTGTCTTGCTGCCAGTACTCCACATTTCTGTTGAAATCAACTGGTCCTGTCATTTCAGCAAGCCCAACAAATTGTCCACTTGCATTGACCTGGAAGACACAAAAACAAGAGATGAATATTAGCTCCATGTCATCAAACAAAGTACAAAAATCACTGCGTGATTGATTTCAAGATTATAAAACATACCGAGAAAAAGAGAAAGATAGGACAGCCGCCAGGTTTCTGCTGAGCTTCCTGATATGCTGCAGCAAGCTTCTTGTTTCCATTTGGTGTACTAGCCCACACATTATATTTGATGCTCTTGTGCACATCATCTTCACTGTAGGACTTGATGACAAAGAACATAGCATTTGCGTAATCCACTGGGAAATCTTCTTTGTTGTACTGTTCTCTGTCAGGAACAATGCATGTGTTCTCCGTCTCCACAGCCTCAGCTACATTTGATTCTGCAGTCTGCTCCTTAACCTCTAAGCTATCTTCTGAATTTCCCTTCTGGTTCTTTGTGCCCTTCGCTCTAGGTCCCCTGTTAAGTTCGTTCAACCCATCTGCGTTGTTCTCATTTCCATAGAAGCAATTGTTACCCCTTCCCCAGTTTCTGTATTTGTTGTCTGCTGTGCTCACCCATCCTCGTCCATTTGTTCTTGAATCATACCCAGAAGAACCATAACCCATACCAGATCTCCCTGAGATCCCATAGTTACCATAAAACTTGTTCTGATACATCCTGTTCTGGTATCCCTGAGCTGTACCGTAGCCTGTCATTGATGCAGGCTGGTGCAAAAGAATACATTGATTAAAGACCATTTTACGCCAATAAAACAAACAAAAGCGTTCATCAATAAAAGAAATATAGAAAAACATCATACCGTGTAATGCGAATTTGAGCGGTAACTTTGATTCTTCGATGATGGTACAGTGGTTGACTTAGAATAGGAGGATGCAACTCCACTACCAGATCTCTGCACATCTGAATACTTAGAGCCATCGTAACATGGCACAGGAGCATAAAACCCATCATAACCATATCTAGGATCCTGATAACCACCAGTAAAACCTCCTCCCGGAGCACCATTTCCATACAAATTGCTTGCGGTGGTCTGGTTATTTGGTTTCCCTGGAGCTGTTCCGTTGCTTCCTTTGGCGATCCCAGCAGCAGATGCAGCATTCTTGCTTTCCGCAGGTAGCGTCTTCACACCACCAGCTTTGTTTGCAGAGAGATCCCCCTGGGTAGGGGTAGCAACAGACGAAGCAAAAGGCCCAGTGGGGAAAAAGGCAGGATACTGGTACTGCTGAGCACCATACAACTGCCCATCTCCGCCAACCTGTGGACCAGGGCTTGTTGCTGGCGAGTAAGGATAAGGTGCATACCCATAACTCTGAGAATACACAAGAGAGCCATTCTCTCCATAAATTCCCTGGTAAGAGCCATCCGAAGCTGTTAAGCAGAGCAGATGCGAAGAAAATGAAAGGCACAATGGACCTAGTAAGCACACACTTACAGAGTTCATGTCAACACCCTCAGGATTCTGGTAACCAGTGTATTCGCTCCACTCGCCATTCCCATATCCTGAAAGTTAATAAAACGAGAAACTTGTTAAACATCAGTGACAAACTTGTGAAGTGGTGTTATTAGATCGTAAAGGACTTGAGAACGAAGCTACCTCCATAATAATACTGCGGGTACGCATTGGGAACATAGCAAACTGAAGGGTCCACGGCATCACTGGGAAGCAATGGTGTCAAAGAACGGTCATAGGTAGGAACTTGACCATGTAAATCCACACCTCCATACTGGTAAACAGCAGTCTGCACAAACAAATCACAAAAGAACACTGCTTGTTAGAAAAAAAAACAGATAGCAAAAGATAACACTGCTGGACAAACCTTCTTGTTTGGCTCAGGAATCTCGGAAGCTTTGGCTTGTGAGTCCAAAGAAAGCTTCTGCAACATATCAGCAGATTCTAGAAACAAAGTGAGTCAAAGAAACAACGACCTTTCATGTGAATCAACCATTAGAATAGCGAAAAGGAAGCATCTTTAGCCCTAACAACTTTTAAAAATCAATCATTCGTTTTGCCCACCACAGAAGATAATCGATTTACATCAATTACTCCCACAAAGAGGTATTAGCGACAGTGATACTTACAAAACCCAAATCTAAATCTACATAAAACGAAAATCGAATCAACCACTGAAAGAGAGAGCGAAGCTCGCATCTAGATCCAATAAAGCGAGAGAAAACCCAGATCGAGAGACGTAGACAAAAGGATACGATCAGCAGGTGAAGCAACGGTAGCCATGATAATCAGATTCGAAAAAAACAAAAGGGGTTGATAGATCCTTCTCGGATAAGGGGATGCGACCAAAAGAGAAGAAGAAGAAGATAGAAACCCTAAACAGAATCAGGAGATCGAATCTAGGGTTTAAGAGATAGGTAGGAGAAGGGAGAAAGGGGGTAAAGTTGGCCGCAGCCGCCAAGGCAAAGAGAAAGGGTTTTTCTTCGGGGAAGAGGAAACCAGAAAAAAAGGGTTTTGTTTTTCTGCCTTCTACTGATTCAAATAGATCCACGATTAATCTTTTTTTTTATATATATTTATCTTTCCACTTTAAGATATTTCCTTTTTTGTTATTAAAGACTTGACCTTCTGGTTTTTGGTAATTACCACCAAATTTCACACTGTGGTAATCTTTTAAATAGTTACAAATCTATACTAGGTTCATCTGTATAATATATTTGCCTTAAAAAGATGTAAAATACATTGAATATAGAGCAATTATTGGGTAAAAGTCAATAGTCATATTCTTTCATTAATCTCCCATAAAAGTATATATAATTAAAAATGTTTATTGAAAGTTTTATATCTGCAATCAAAAACTTTACAGTAAATTCTTTTTATAAAAAAAAAACTTACTGTAATTTTTTTTTCTAGACGAAAATGAAGAAATAAAACATTTACCTTAAGTCGAAGTTAATGGGTCAATTTCAAGCCTATCCAATATGGGCCTCTTATTCATCTTCAGGCCTAATAAGACAAGGCCGGACCGGAACGTGGCCCGAGTATAGACCCAGGATTCGATTACTCGACCAACGTTCTAGTCTCTCGACTGATCTACTAATTAGTGTCCGAACCAAACCACAAAGGCATCCAACTATAACGAATAGTGCATCCAACCGTTCAAAGATTTGCTAAGTAATCGTTGCGCCTTTGTTTACTTGGTAAAAGACAAATAAAAGAAAACAATCATTGTGTGCCTTTATAACAACGATGGAGAAGTCATGGCAGCATGCAAGTGTACGGTGCGTGTCGTCCTCCTTGTTGACCATAAGATTACCAATGAAATGAAAGAATATGCCCACACTATTCTTATCCCTTTTGCATATTCCTTATTGTAGATAATATCTCCTGTAATATAGGAGTCTCGACCTTACTCTTGTAACAGTCCTCCCTTTATATTGTGATGTAACCGTATGAGATAGTCAGGCAATACATTGAACTTTCATGGTATCAGAGCAGGATTTCCTTTGATCCTACTCTTCTCTTTTTATTTTCTTTCGTCATCTTTCAAAAAGCAGCTTCTACAATCCGTCCATGGCGGCAATTGAGAGAGCTTTTGGAGTGACGAATATCAAATCGCACATACCCCTCGTGCTCGATCTTGATGTATTCAACTACGATGCGTGGCGAGAACTCTTCCTCACGCACTGCTTGACCTTCGATGTTTTAGGACATATTGACGGTACTTCACTTCCGACCGGCGATGATGACACTCAATGGCTAAAACGTGACGGTCTGGTCAAGCTCTGGATCTACGGGACACTCGCGCCTCCGCTCTTCAAATCTTCGTTCAAAACAGGAGGAACTGCTAGAGACATCTGGCTCCGCATCGAGAACCAGTTCCGCAACAACAAAGAATCCCGAGCAATCCAACTGGACAACGACCTCCGTACGAAGGAAATCGGTGATCAGTCTATCCGTGACTATTCCCAGGGACTCAAGTCCATTGCTGATCTTCTCGAAAATGTCGATGCCCCCGTGGCAGACAAGACGCTGGTCATGTATATGTTGAACGGCTTGAACGAAAAGTTCGATCACATTATCAATGTAATCAAACATCAAAAGCCATTTCCATCATTTGAAGAAGCTCGCAATATGCTTGAGCTAGAAGAAACAAGACTGAAGAAACCACACCGGGCCTCTGCAACACACTCGGATCATTCCTCATCCTCCACAGCCCTTGTCACAGCTTCTCCGGACCATAGGCACCAAATGCACCAGAGACAAAACAACCGGAACAACAGAGGTTCTCGCAGAGGACACAGGGGACGAGGTCGCTCTTCTCAAAACAACCACCCACGACCCCCTTTCATGCCATGGAACTTACCCCCGCAAGCTTGGAATGTTCCGTTCAACTAATGGAATCCATATCCTCCACAAAACTGGATGCCACAACCGTCCGCTGGACATGATCAACGCGGGGTTTCTCAACGTCCGTCATCTTCACAAACTCATGAAGCTCACATCGCGGACAATACTCCTACCAGGGACTTCTCCGACATGTTCAACACCTTGACACTGGCTGAGCCAAACAGCAACTGGTACATGGACTCTGGTGCAAACTCCCATCTCGCATCCACGCCAGGTAACCTTCAATTCGTTGATAAATTGACCACCGGAAACTCCGTCATTGTTGGTAACGGCTCATCTATCCCTATTCATTCCACTGGCAAATCGTTCATTACATCCTATTCTAGACCTTTACACTTAAACAATGTCCTTGTTGCACCTAATATCATCAAGAATCTGATATTTGTTCGTCGATTCACTAAAGATAATTGGTGCTCTGTGGAATTTGACCCTTTTGGTTTCTCTGTGAAGGATCTTCAGTCACGGAAAATTCTTCTCCGCAGTGACAGCTCAGGAGATCTTTACAGTGTTCCTCCGCAACTTCATAAACAACAACATTCAGCCTTGGTTTCTCTTCCTTCTTCTCTGTGGCACAAGCGTCTGGCACACGCAAATAATGACACCCTAAAGTCTTTGAACTCTACTTCTTCGCTTTTTGTAATAATGACAGCTTACCTTTTTGTAATGCTTGTCAAATGGGTAAACACATTAAGCTTCCTTTCACAAAATCTTCTAATAAAAGTGCTAAACCTTTTGATTTAATTCATTCAGATCTTTGGACATCTCCAATACCAAGTTTGAGTGGTGTACGGTATTATGTCCTCTTCTTGGATGATTTCTCTCATTATCTTTGGGTCTATCCCTTGAGACATAAAAGTGATGTGTTCTCTAAGTTTCTGCACTTCACTTCGTATGTTAAGACTCAATTTGGGGCTACCATTAAAGCATTACAATGTGACAATGGAGGGGAATATTCAAAATCAAACTTCACTAAATATTTTGATCAAAATGGTATTGTTTTCAGGTTTTCTTGTCCCCATACATCTCAGCAAAATGGGAAATCTGAAAGGATGATAAGAACGATAAACAATGCCATTCGCTCTCTTCTCTTTCAAGCCAAAATGTCTCCAACCTTCTGGGCTGAAGCTCTTCATACTGCCACTCATATCATCAACATCCTTCCTTCCTCCTCCATTGCCAAGCAGAGTCCCCACTCTGTCTTGTTCGGTCGCACGCCAACATACACTCATCTTCGTGTGTTCGGATGTTTATGCTTCCCAAACGTCAACAATTCCAACCTTCAGAAACTCTCACCTCGTTCCACACCTTGCCTATTTCTTGGCTATCCACTCAATCATCGAGGTTATCGCTGTCTTGATCTCAAAACAAACAAAATAATCATATCGCGACATGTTGTTTTTGATGAATCAACTTTTCCAGGGGCACAAAATCAATCATCTATTCCATCCACTTATCAATTTCTTGATTGCTCTCCTTCTCCCATATTCAAGTCGATTCTTCAAAACCACCATGTCCCTCTTCCTGCTCCTGCTGTGCCTCCGCCAACTACTCTTCCGGCGGCACCAGCTCAGCCTGCTCAAACACATGCTCTTGCTTCCGTAAACACCCAAGCTACGAGAATGACAACTCGTGGACAAATGGGCATCGTCAAACCCAAAAAGATATTCTCTCTTGTTGCTTCCCCTGTTTCTCGCCTCCCCACTTCTCACCAAAAAGCTCTTTTAGATCCAAACTGGAACCCAGCAATGAAAGAGGAGTACGATGCTCAAATTATTAATAGAACTTGGAGGCTTGTACCTCGGCCTATAGGTGCTAACGTGATTAACTCTTTGTGGTTGTATAAACATAAGCATGATGCAGATGGAGAGCTTACTCGCTACAAATCTCGACTGGTCGCTAATGGTAAAACACAACAGGAGGGCATTGACTACGACGAGACTTTCAGTCCTGTCATTAAACCGGCTTCAATCAGGACAGTTCTTAACATTGCTCTCAAACATGGCTGGGAAATCAAACAATTAGACGTCAAAAATGCTTTTCTCCATGGCTCTATCACCGAAGACATCTACATGCATCAACCACCGGGCTTTGTTGACAAAAACTATCCACACTACGTTTGCAAGCTGGAGAAAGCCTTATATGGTCTTAAACAAGCGCCTCGAGCATGGAATTCTCGCTTCACCACCTACCTCAAAACACTTGGCTTTGTCACCACGAAGTCTGACGCCTCTCTGTTTGTTTATCACAACAAGAATGATCTCGCCTACCTTCTTCTATATGTCGACGACATCATCTTGACAGGGTCAAGCTCTAGCCTACTTCAACGCCTGACAATGCACCTGAAACAGGAATTCCCCATGACAGACTTGGGCAGGTTACGATATTTTTTGGGCATTAAGGTTGACTATAATGATGCTGGTATGTTTCTTTCTCAGACAAACTATGCCAATGAAATCATCTCCAGAGCTGGCATGACTGATTGCAAACCTTTGTCCACCCCTGCCGACGTCAACTCCAAGCTATCTGCGAATGGAGGAGATCAAATCAGCAACCCAACACAATACAGAAGCCTTGCTGGTGCTCTTCAATACTTGACGTTCACCAGACCTGATATTGCATATGCGGTGCAGCAAGTATGCTTGTTTATGCATGATCCCAGACAACTTCACTTCCAAGCACTCAAGCGCATAATAAGGTACATTCAAGGAACCAAATCACACGGTCTGCAGATGTACAAGTCTCAAGAGGATACTCTCACTGCCTACTCAGACGCAGACTGGGCAGGGTGTCCAGACACTAGACGATCAACATCAGGCTATTGTGTTTTCTTGGGTGATAACTTAATCTCATGGTCGTCAAAACGGCAGCACACTGTATCTCGATCAAGCGCTGAAGCTGAGTACAGAGGAGTAGCTCATACTGTCGCTGAAACCTGCTGGATACGAAACCTTCTCCTGGAACTTCACCAGCCAGTTCGCAAATCAACAATCGTTTTCTGCGACAATATAAGTTCCGTTTACCTCTCTGCAAATCCGGTAAAGCACCAACGGACAAAACATGTTGAGCTGGATCTTCATTTTGTCCGTGAAAGAGTTGCTCTTGGACAAGTCAAAGTCATGCACGTCCCTTCGGCGCACCAGTACGCAGACATCTTCACCAAGAGTTGCCTACGTCGCTATTCACCGACTTTCGACGCAGTCTAACCGTCCGGCGAGCCGACGATTACACTGAGGGAGGGTGAAAGAATATGCCCACACTATTCTTATCCCTTTTGCATATTCCTTATTGTAGATAATATCTCCTGTAATATAGGAGTCTCGACCTTACTCTTGTAACAATCCTCCCTTTATATTGTGATGTAACCGTATGAGATAGTCAGGCAATACATTTGAACTTTCATGAAAGAGAACTTGTTGAGTTTAAGGAGGATGTGACTAGAGGTGTAGACCCGATCATCATAATCGCAGAAGACATTGAACAAGAAGCTTTAGATACTCTTGTTGTTAGAAAGACTAGAGAGGCAAATGGAACGTCGCAGCAGCTAAGGCTCCTGGTGGTTCTAGAGAGCTCAAGAGCCAATACCTAGACGATATTGCCATTGTAACTGGAGGTAACAACAATCTATGTAACCTCATGTTTATGAATCATTAGTCATTACACTGTTTTTAAAATCTTGTTTGTGTTATCACTAGCAACTGTGATAAGAGAGGAAGATGGTCTTTCTCTGGACAAAGCTGGGAAAGAGGTTTTGGGTAGTGCTTATAAAGTTGTCCTCACCAAGGAGATGACAACCATTGTTGGTGATGGAACCACAAAGGAAGCAGTTAACAAGCGTGTTGCAGAGATTAAGAATCTTCTTGAGGTATATGTGTGACTCAAAACCACAGAAGTAGTCTACTTACTGTACTAATAAGTATATGGTTATGCAGCAAGTGCAGCAAGACTCTGAGAAGGAAAAACTGAACGAGAGACTTGCTAAGCTTTCTGGTGGAGTTGCTGTAATTCAGGTAAACAGTATCTCTTCTTAATACACAACATAAGAATGTGTTTAGTGATCTCATCTTGTTTAAAGGTTGGAGGACAAACTGAGACAGAGCGCAGAGAAAAGAAGCTAAGGTTTGAAGAAGCCCTTAAACCAGAGGAGATTGTTATTCTGACTTGATCTTATGAGATCTCATTGGGTTTCTTCAGGGTGCGGTTGAGGAAGGTATTGTTGGTGGTGGTGGTTGCACTCTCCTTGGTCTTGCGGCCAAGGTTGATACCATCAAGGATACTTTTGAAAACGAGGAAGAGAAGGTAAGCAAGACCTTTAGAGCTTTGAGAGATTTGCTTATTTCTGGCTGCATTTTCAACTATTCCCTTGACTATAGGTTGGAGCAGACATCATTAAAAAAGCACTGAGTAATGCTGGTGTAGATGGAAGCGTTGTGAGCGAGAAGGTAACTACATAACAAGAAAAACTCTACTCTAAACTAAGTTGCTGAACCATTTGATAATAATGATCTTTATGAACATGAGTGTATTTCTGCATTTTTTTTTTGCAGGTTGTGAGAGGTTCCTTGGAACATGCGGCTTCTGCTGCAAAGACATTCTTGATGTCTGGGATCAAGGTGCCGGGAGTTGGTAACCCAATGGACATCTCAGGTTAGCCTACATACTGTTACATGGGACCTTGGACAGTAACATCAAAACTCATGTTTCTTCATCACTGAATCTCTTTCGACTTTGTCTTGTTTCAGGGTGGTTACTGAGATAGACCAGCCAGGTTCGCTCTTGAACATGGGAGATGAACAATCCAAAACGAGCAAGGATTACTCTACTAGCTTGCAAACAAATTATGTAATAATGTAATGGCTTTTAAACCAGATAATAATGTGATCATTAGATCATCATGTGTGGAATCATTTTTAATAAATTGTCAGTGTTGTAATGACTTTTGAACCAGAGAATAATGTGTTCATTAGAACACCAAGTCATTAGATTATCAAAGCAACTCTAATTGCATATGTTCCAAGTTAGATTTGATGGTCAAGACAACCACATGCTAAGGGCCCTGGACCTACCTAATGAGAAACTACTAAACTCCAGAATATAATACAACACTCAAAGCTTCTTGAATCAGAGTGAGAGAGCCATTCACTAACTGGTCAAAGAAACAAATGTAATAGAAAACAATTCTTGTTACAATCCTAAAACCGCAATAGAATGCTACCATGCTATATCTGGAAACATCATATAACCTCAGGCTAGCAAATATGGATTGGTTGAAGAACGCAGTGGCAGATTCTACTACTATATGTAATACCTCAAAACGAACATTGCTAAATCTCAAGCAAGCTTCTTCCCCTTTCACCATTGCCTTATCTCCAGGTACAACTAAACTGAACTGATCACAGAATAACGCAAACACAGCTTCTATCACCATCATATCTGATCTCTTCTTCTTCACTGCAAAAGAGGAATCAAACAAATGCAAGTCAGCTAACATACAGAAAAGTTCACAACTTTGAAGTGTCAATAGAGTAAAGATTCAATCTTCACATCAAGACTAACCTAGACTCGAATTCACGGATCTCAGCAAGTTCTTTCCCCATCAAATCCACCCACTGCACCTTCTTCTTCTCCTTTCTCTCACCATCTGATGAATCCAAAACCTCCTTTTTGAGACTACTTTTCAGGATCTCCCCATTACTTTGACCTTCCTCTCTCTCCTCTAAGCCACAATCTTCTTCCTTTCTTTCTATAGCACACTCTTCTTCTCTAACCTCATTCAACAAACCATCAACATGATCAACACATTCTTCTACATGTGCATCAACATACTGATCAGCATCATCATCATCACCGTCATCAACAACCGAAGACACTTGAGGAGGCGTCTCCTCCAATTTCAGAGAACCAGATGAGTAGATGTGAGGAGAAGGCTTACAGAAGCAGATGAAAGAAGGGCACTGGATCTTACACAGCAAAACCCTCATCAAAACATATGTTGGGTCTTTAAAACACCCACTCATTCAACAAGATCTCTTTATGTCTTTGGTAAAGTTACAACCTTTGTGTGCCCATTGATCTGCCCAGATTGAGAAAAGAAAACACTTTTTTTTGATTTTCTGAAGAAAAGGATAAACAGTAGCAAAGAGTTTAGTAACCACAGTATGTATATATAAATCTCCTCTTGGATAGAATCCAAAGACCATAAATAACGCGTTGATCAGATGAGAGGGGAGCAGACAAAAGTACAGGGACCAAGCAAAACGACCTTAATACTAATTGTAAAAACAAAGAATAAGATTCCAGTTGATAACAATCAGCCATTGTAATAAAGCAAAAGAAAATTGAATTAAAGGTATTTACTTTTTTTTTATGATGATTTGAGAGAGACAACGATGGTACTGTATTAGTTTTGAGAATTTTAAAAAGCCCTTTTGTTGTTTTCACTCACATCAGAAAGAAGATAAAAGTTTAGTTCCTCGAATTTGCTTTCTGAAAGGTGGAATCTTTTTAACTGTTCTGTTCCCTTTGTTAATCTCTGTCTTAGATCCTCTGTATTTGTAGTTTAGATATGGAGATTCTTTTATATAACGATACAACTAACTAATCTTTTGTTTGTTAAAGTAAATTATAAAATATCTATAATTGAATATATATTCTGTTATATAGTAGTTAATTTTTCTGTCATATTTATCTATTAAGTTAATATTTCTTTTTTTTAAATGCATATATATAAATAAGTAGAAGTTTGGTTTCTTCTGGCAACTAAGTTTGGTTATGATATATGGTGACGATACTAATGTCTGGTTGCAAATCATCTATTATGCAAAAAAAATTTTGCAAGTCTTTACAGTAATTAATTGGATAATCATAAAAAAAAATCTGAATGATTATGTTAATGGAATAAGTTTCCACGTGAAGGAAAAAGTTATAATCAGAAGACAATATTTCTATATATATTGTGTAGCTAACAAATCCAGATATGATCTATATGATGTATTCATGTAGATCTACCAAATGAATGAAAAATTGAAAATGTCTCATTATTTATATACACACACCTAAAGGTATGTAAATGCATATAATGCGTGTGTCGAGGTAGAGTATAGTGATGCCACATAGGATGCTCATGAGTTCTGAGTCATATATGTTTCGAACTCAATTCTAAAGCCATTCAAGTTGGTCTCACAGACACATGTGTGAGATTTGCTTATTATTGTATGTAGGCAACTAGGCATCAATCATTTATATAATTAGTCAGATAGATTCCACAAGTAACCTCATCAAACTCAAAATCTAAAAACCAAGAGCATTATTATACCCCAAGTAGACAAAAAAAAACCAATAAATCTTTTGTATAATCCATGTTTAGACTTTCTAAACATTGGTGTTAGCTTGTCATTTTCCAAGCAAAAAAAGAATCAATTAATGGAAGACAATGATTAAAGTTCTTTTTGTTTTTAGCTTTGTCCCTAACCTAAACAACAGGAGGATCATATTTTGTCGACACAGAATCAATCAGCAAAAGTAAGAGAGAAGAGAGCGGGAAGCTTCAGTACTGCCAACAAGTGTCAATACATGCATGCATCAACATATTAGGAGTATACATGTAAAACGTCTGTGTATTGTTTACCATATCTCAAATGGACGAGAGGCTACCAATAACATGATAGAACTCTTTTCCTATGTATTATTGTATGTCTACTACGGTTTCAAGAACTTATCAAGAACAAAATCATTGGATTTGTTTTTGCTTTCTAATTGCGTATGTTACACATGCTTCTTCCATTTTCCTCTCCTGGAGAAATAACCAAAAAGATACACAAAGAATGCTAAAGCTACAAAGATGTATTACCACGTTCTGCATAAGTGTTACTGCTGAACTTTCAGAACAGGAAACGCAATGACGTCTCTTATACTCGCAGAGTTTGTCAGCAGCATCACCAGCCTGTCAATACCAAGCCCCTACGATAAATGAAAAAACAATAACAGTGAACTTATATAAGTACTTGGTCATGTTTTGACTAAGTAACGTCAATACTATAAATCTGATCGTAAAATAAGATATTAAGTACCATTCCAGAAGCAGGAGGCATTCCGTATTCCAGGGCAGTGAGAAAGTCTTCGTCTAAGGTCACCTCATATGAATCATCATCATCATCTTTCTTTGCGTTTTGCTCAGGAGTCTCTGATGCAGCCGCTGCTCGCTTTGCGTTATGCTGCCTTACTTGCTCTTCCAACCGCGTCCTCTACCAAATTTTAAATCATAACATTTATCTTGTAGGACCAGTGTACACCAAGAGAAATAAAAACAGATCCTTTACTATGTAAACTATTATTCAGGAAGACACAACACTGCGGGAATGTGGAAGACTACATACCTGGTCCACAGGATCAGTCAATTCAGAGAATGCGTTTGCCATTTCACGACCACAGATGAACAACTCAAATCTTTCAGTCAGACCTGCGTTACTGTTGCAAAAGAAAAAAAACACTATTTAAACGTATAGATGTTTTCAGAATATAAGATGAATGATCTAGAAGATGTACAAAGCTCTAGAAACAACTTTACCCGCGATGTGGCTTGGCCAAGGGAGATATTTCGATTGGGTAGTCCAATACAAAAGTTGGCTGCACAAGCTTTGGCTCTACAACAACTTCAAAAACCTGGAAACAAGAATTGATATCAGCACATAAATTGCGGAGATTCGGTCGTAAACTGTTCACTGAAGTAGCTTCACCTCATTAAGAAGATGGCCCAGAGAAGAGCAAGCTCCAATTCCAGATTTATCCTTGGGCTCAAGCACGTCTTGAAGTGCCAGCAGAACTGTGTCTTTGGCAATTCCAAGATCTTCCCCTAGCTCATTGAAATCGATTCCTGTTGCCTCTTTAACGAGATTATGCATGGTTTCTCTCCTCCATGGCCGCTCGAGGCAGATCTCTGTTCCCTGCACAGAGCAATAACAACTCAATTTCTCAAAGATTCAGATAAGTTTATCTCCTCCAGACACGAGCTGTAATACTCACCTGATAATCAAGTGTTAGCTTCCCATTAACTGCCATTGCACATTCAGTGACGATTAATTCTGCCATGTCCATCATGCTTTGGTAATCCGAAAAAGCTTCATACATCTAAAAAAAGATAACACTGCTATGAATCAGGGAATTATTCAAGGGTTTGGAAGCTCAAGAGATATCTTGATGTACCTCGATGGTTGTGAACTCAGGATTGTGACGTGTTGAAAGGCCTTCGTTTCTGAATATACGACCAATTTCATACACTTTCTCAAACCCTCCAACCTGTGATCACAAAGTGGTTTTTGTTCAGAGAAAATATTATACATTTCATACATATCTCAGGTAGAGGTAATTATCCAGCCAAAAAGTAGCGGGTTGATACAAAAGAAAGACAGAATCGTCAGGAGATTGTGAAGTTAGAAGATGTGTCTCACCAGCATTCTTTTCAAGTGAAGTTCAGTTGCAATCCTCAGGTAGAGATCCCTTCCAAGTGAGTTATGATACGTTACAAAAGGTCTCGCCTCAGCTCCACCAGCTGCTCCCTAGTTTTCACAAGTTCATGAAACCCACTCCCATACAGGAATTGAATATTTAGGGGAAGCTTGAGGATAGAGGTGTCCAAAAACCTGAAGAACTGGAGTTTCAACCTCCAAATATCCAGAAGACTCAACTGTCTTGCGTATCTCTGAAACTATCTACTAGGAAAAACAGATTATGAGCACCATTGATCGGCGAAATGAAAATAAGTCTAACAATCTTATATGATCTTGAATAAAGATATGGGAACACGACAAAAGAAACTAGATGCTCAAATGGAAGTTTGAATATTTTGATAACCTACTTTTGCCCTTTTGCGGAACACATCAGCCACTTCAGGATTAGCAATCATATCCACATACCTAGTAAGATCAAACACAGTAAGTGGAACCCAAATAAAACATATGAGCTTTCAAGAATTAGACCCAATGATTCACATAGCTCACCTTTGGCGGTAACGTTTATCAATATCAGTTAGACCATGATACTTGTCAGGCAGTGGAAGGAGAGACTTTGTGAGAATTGAGAAAGAACTCACACATATAGAAAGCTCACCTGGAAAAATCAGAGAGCATAAAGTTCGTAAACAAACCCAAAAACTAATGCATCTCTATCGAGAGATCAACCATTTGATTCAAGGTTCACCTTTCTCAGTCCTCTTCATTGAGCCACTAGCACCCAAAATATCACCAATGTCTATGAATGCCTTCAGCTGTTCAAACTGATCATCTGACAGCCTTTCCTTCTCACAGTATAGCTACCAAGAAACATAAACGTAGAGATTACATTCCGTCAATCAAACTAAATCCATCTCAATGATCTAATAAAGGAGATGAAACCTGAATGGTTCCAGAGTCATCCCTCAGAGTCAAGAACGCAAGTTTCCCAAACGCTCTACGAGCAACGACTCTCCCGGCTATAGAAACACGATCACTCTCATTGTTTGATTCTTCTCCATTCTCTAGATGCTTATATATCTCTTGGAGTTGACTTGCACTGTGGCTTTTCTCCCACTTGTAAGCATAAGGCTCAACACCTTGACCTCTAAGTTCTTCAACCTAATAAACCAAACTAAAATCAATCATCACCAAGTGGAAAACACAACCTAAAAAATAATGTCTTGATACAAAAGAAAGTAGCTTCAGATACTTGAAGAAACATCCATCACAGCTGTAATAGAATTTTAAAAAACTTGCAAAGGAAACACCTTTTTAAGACGAATGGAGCGGATAGCCTCACGATCGGAAGTGGAATTGGAAGACGAAGCTGCCCTTCTGTTTCGACCAGATGGTTTGGGAGTCTCAGCCGTGGCGGCATTTGAGGAAGAAGAAGAAGCGGCGGAGGCACATCGGAGCACCAAGTGATGAGTGGTAGGATCTTCTTCCATATATTGCGGTAGAAGAAGAAGATAGACGGAGTAACTGCCTTCAACGGCGAAGCCGTTAGACTCCATACTTTCAGTGCCTCCATCTGTCTCTCTCCGGCGCTCTGCTTTTGACTAGTGCTGCTGCTGCTTCCCTGTGGATAGGTGGAAGCAGAAGGTAAACAAGTGAGTTGGGCTTTTGAATGTTTTGGGCCCTAAATCTCGTCAACGATTTAAATTTTGGGCTTCTGATTCCTCAAATATCTAGAAGTTTATAAGTCGGTTCCAAAATTATTATTTTTAATTTGTTAAACGAAAGTGAAAAATCATTTTTCACTTGTTTTACGTAAAGTATAAATAAATAAAAAATTATTCTAGGATAGATTTTTTTAAAAAAATATCACAAAATAATCTTCAAAGAAAAAAAATATATATGTTATTAAAAAGTAGAAATATACATTTATATCTTTACGGTGAGTTTTGAAAGTTAGTTTAATTTTTTTTAAAAAATTGAAATAAAAAAAATTATTTTGGTTTTTTTTTACCAAAACCTCTAAAAGAGTTATTTAAGAGAATTAACCTAAGTCAAATATATAAAATAAAAAAAATACTTAAAAAAAAATCACAAAAAATTTCTAAAAAGAATAAAGAGCAAAATAAGTTTTATTAAGGATATAAATATATATTTATATTTAATTAAAAAAATACTTCTAAAGTTAACTAATCTAGATTTAGGGTTTAGAATTTTAAGATGAAATTTTAGACGTGGTTTAAATTTTAAAATAAAACTAAATATTATATTTTTTCAAAACAAAAAAAAAATAATTTTAAAAATATCTATTTTGGTGAAAAAAACGTTAAAAGACTAAAGTGAATTATCCTAAAATAGAATATAGATATTATGTCGTACCAATTAGATTAGATATGTTGTGTAGTCCAATTTTCCATGTAGATATTCAGAATTTTGTTTTTTGAAACTCTGATAATGTTCAGAATTTTATGGTTATGTTTTTATCTTTATAACAATATTTAGGACAACATGTAAACAAAAGAATCTTTATGACAGTTTATATAAGTAAGTGTTTGTCGACAAAAAAAAATATAAGTAAGTGTTTAAATATTGTAATTTAGAAACCATATATGGAGACAAGTATGTAATCTTTTTTTTGATATTCATATTCCTTTTTGTAGAAGTACCATTCAACGGCATAACTCTCCATAAATTAAGGAATTACAAAACTGCAATATCTAAACAAAGTCAAGCACAAAAAGTCAAAACCACTACCAGCAAAGACTTGAGTTCGTACAGCAGATCGAATAAAAGAAAGAGGAGATTCTTTTGTTGGCTAATGGTGTTCAGCAGCGCGGCAATAGTGGCGGTGACTGACGTTTCAACCAACACGTGGCAGCGGTTGATTAGGGTTCCGTCGCCGGAGATGATGAGTACTAGACAGCTTCTTGAGATGGCTTGTAGCTTCCCGTATGGTTATCTCGTTCGCTGTCTATGGGAATTTATCTGTTTGTCCATACCTGATTCTTACAACACTTTCTCTTCTTCTGATGATGATGACGACGACGAGGAGGATGATGATATTGAAAGTGATGCTTGCTTTTGATCACCATCTTACCTTCTTGGATTTGGATGACTATTACCATTGCTCGCACTCATATAACTTACATTAGAGCAACCCTAATTGAGATTGTTAGCTTCCTAATTTTCAAATATATATATATATATATATTAAACTTAATTATGAATTTTTAACTTTACGGAAACAACCAAAAAAAATTTTACGTAAATATTTTTAATTGAATTGTTCGTAAACTTATGAACCGCTAATTTTTTTTATTTAAGGTGATCTTAGCTGACATTCACTGAATCTGTTTTTGTTTCTTTTTTTATTTAATTTAATTTTAATCTGCTTTTGTTCCCTTACCTAAATCAATAATCTGTGCTAATTGAAAGCTGAATCTGCTGAGTTTATGTTGTGATCAATTACTTTACAACTCCCTATCCTTTGTTCACCTTCAGAACGGCTTGTATAATTGGACCACAGTTCAAGTGGTTTTATCAACATGTCAGCTTATTATTGATTCTCTTGGTTCATATATATGGGCCGGGACTTACTAGGCATCAATGGTTGACTCTTTGGATATATAGCTAATTTTTATTCATGGTTAGTTTGGTTACTACCTATTCGCATAAATATTTTTGATGTTCTTAAATAGATAGGTTTCGTTTTCGTTCGTTATTAGTCTGGACGTGTTCTGTTGTTACCATAATTACTTTTGCATGGCGTTTTCTATTACATATAGGAACAAGTCAAAATTGGATTCGAGGCTCTTCTCTTACTACTGGTTCATTCAAATAAAATAATAAAGTGAAAACTCATATGTATCATCAATATGTATTCCACCCAAGACAAAAATGCATACACATTCACACGATTCGTATTATGACACACTATCATGGTAGGAATAGGCATCGTTGGATCTACATGTCGAATCTATGCAACGATTCAAATATTTTTACATTCAAATATAACTTTAAATAGGTTGAAAAGATTCGCATTATAAACAAAATAATGGAGGAGAATGGAGATATAACATTAAACAAAAACAGATAAATAAAGATGATACGATAAGAAAAGCTTGTGGCTCCACACCACCTCCTTATCGTATAGTCACGAGTCATGAACGTCATGTCACTATTATCAAAAATCTTTTACGTGTTTTTCGCCTCCTTTCATCATAACTCTCCCCACAACGTTGTGACTTTTATGGATTATACAAGTTTAGGTAGCTTTTCGCTTTACCGAAAATTCCGGACTATAAATCTTGAACCCTTAGAAGTAAAACTATCATTAACCCCAATTTTTTACCTCGAGTTTTTAGCTCAAGATTCGTTCTTAACTTTTTTAAATTTTTAACTAAGAAAAATTAAAAACTAACTCTTAAAAAGAGTTATAAGAGCCGATTTTTATCGGAAAAATATAAAAAAAAGTAAGAACCCAGTTAAGAAACTCAAGTTCATCATCCTCTAAGACGGATTCTAATATCCGTAAAATTCAGAGTATCCAAATTCGGATATGGATTTGTCTATGATTTTAGTTTATGGATCTAGATTTGTGTCATCCAAATATCCGTCTATACATTGTAATATCCGCGTGTATCTGAATTCGAATCCAGATTCATAAAAATAACTAAAACAAATATTTTTAAAAATATAATGTTTTTTAAAAATATATATATTATATAAATTTATGAATATATACAAAAATAATGTTGTTAAAATTAAAATATAATACACTAAAACTAATTTTATGCATAAATATTAATGTATCACATATAATTATTAATAAAATATATTTTTAAAATATGGATTTTGATATGGATATCTAGAGTTAAATTTTTAAATATCCAAACATGATATTTTACTATCCGAATCTGGGTATTTCAAATATTCTATTTCTGAATGGATCTGAAGCAGATTTCGAATCAGAATCTGATCTTAGATAATAAATCTCAAACCAATATGTAATCGTCAAATATAAACAATTCATATGTGAATGAGCCATAGAGTTTGATCTGACTAGACTTATCATGGGCATTGTAATGTATGGTATGATATGTGGTGATTTATATATATTTGTAAAGTGGCTTCCTAGTGGCGTTTTGTTCAAATGCGGTTTACTTAATTACTTTGCTCACTGTTGACAAAAAAATACGTTGTGGCTAAGACCAATTTCAATGAGGTTTCTAATTATGAGGTTTTCAAAATATATATGTATATATATATATATATATATATATATATTTAAGTCTATGACTTTTAATTTTACGAAAAATTCAACTTTTTTGTATAAATATTTTGGCTTTGGTTTTCCGTAAAGTTAAAAATTTCATAATTAAATACTAATATATATATATATACATGTATTTTTAGAACCCAAGAATTAAAAACTTTTGTTGAAGGTGCTCTAAGTGTACGGATTCAACAAGAATGTCATTTCGGCTAAGCTAAACCAATAAGCTCTAACAATGTCATTTCGGCTAAGCTAAACCAATAAGCTCTAACAATCTTTTTTTTAATCCTCCCACCATGTATGATTGTGTTGTATACGGTATACCCTTTCAATAGAGAGGATGTTTATATAGAAAGAGAACATGGTTTTAGAGAACTCACATTGAAATGTTTTCAAAAGCTTTCTATCCTATCTAGAGGAAAAAATTGAGAAAAGGAGATAACAGAAAAAACGTGAAGAGACTGTCAAATAAAATACTAAAAGTTTTGAGAAATTTCATCAATACGTGTCACAATATAATTGAATCAAATTTATATTTTCTTGGAATTTTAATTAGATAATTTATAATTGAATTTTAATAAAAAAACACAAGATTATTTTTGGTTTGATATTGAAGATGCTCGGGATTAAACTCGGTCTCTTAAGGTGTTACTTAGATTTTTTAATAAACGTTTCTTACATTTTAATTAAGAAAACCTAAAAACTATCTATTAAATAAAAGACATAAAACGTTTCTTATCCGGAAAAATGTAAAAAATAAAATAAAAAAAAAGTTAAAAAATTTAAGAACCCTAACTTAAGAGACTCGGGTTAAAGATGAACTTATTTTCTTCAAAACTAGAGGAATAATTGTTTTCGTTTCATCCAATTTCGTTTCACCCCTCTTTTTGTTCATTGGTGGATGACACGTGTACGGTGGAAACTTACACAGATGCTCCTGCGATGCTAAACCCACAACTGACGTGGATTTCACTAGTTTGACACAAGTTAAACATGGACATTCGGGTAATCAGATCGGATTCAGATCGGATATTTTCTAATTTAGGTTTTTCGAGTAAGGAAGTTTTGGATCCATATAAATACCTATAGAATTTAGATCGATTTCAGATTAGTTTCTTTCGGGTTCGGATTAGTTCGGGTCTAAACTTTTTTGAGCTTCCATAGTATAATTTTTTAAAAAATATAAGAAAATTTCTAATTTTATTAGTGTTTTGGTTCCATGTCTTTGGATATCCGATGGTCCTCGAGTTTGGATCAAGTCTATTTGGGTATGGGTTTTTCGGATACGAGAGTTTTGGACCCATATAAGTATTTATAGAGTTTTAAGTAATCTTTAAATTTGGATATTTTGGATCGATTCCAAATTCGGATATCCGGATCCTGGTTTTTATTCAGGCCTAACACAAGTAGCCCACTTGTGTCTAATTAATTATAATTAATCAAAAGTATTTCAAAAGAAAAAGCTTTAATTATGTCGCTAATCACCGTATAGGGAGGCGGGAAAATAACTACCGATTATATTATTTTATTTCTTGCAATTAAATGACAGCTAAGGAACATAATTACTTTAAAAAATTGATGGGGCCGAGATAGAGCTTTTCCACTTTCACTCAAAGTGAGTTAGATTTTTGATCAAGTGTGGTTTAGTTTTTAGAGACAAAGGAGAAAACCAGACACACCTTCACACGGACATTGTCTTGTTTGAACATCTTCTAGTTAGGGTGTCTTTTCATTGAGGCCTCTTAAGATATTCTTATACTCTACTCCTTAGTGTGTGTGAAAGTTTCTAAGCTACTCCGACAATGGTAGCGGTGCATTTTAGCCTTGTGAAGTTGAACAGAAGTTTCTTAGTGTGTTTATGGCTGTTGGGGATGATGTCTCTATCCTGCGCAGCGAGGTACGGCGCGGCAAAGCAGAAGCTTGAAGTGAAGAAGCACTTGAATAGGCTTAACAAACCTGCTGTTAAGAGCATTCAGGTTTTAAAGTCTCTCTCTCTTTTCTCTGCCTTTGATTGCAAAAATGATTCATGCTTTCTTTCTTCTGCTGAGTGATGATTTGAATAATTTTTTGTATGCTAATTTTCACACAACAACGAATGATTTTCTCATTATGTAGCTACTACTACACCAAACTAGTTTAGCTACTACTAATCTCGAGATTGTTTCTTGTACAGTTTCAAGTGAAATAGAGAGTATTAGTGTGAAGGTTACTATGTTTGATGGGAGTTTTGTTTCTTATTTGGTGGTTAAACAGAGTCCAGATGGAGATATAATCGACTGTGTTCCTATCTCAAAGCAGCCAGCTTTCGACCACCCTTTCCTAAAAGACCACAAGATTCAGGTTCAGAGAAACAAAATTTTACTAATGAGTTTTGATTTTAACTTTCTTGAAATGTATTGTTGTAATGGTGATTTTTTGGTTTCTTGGTGTGTTCAGATGAGGCCTAGCTACCACCCTGAAGGGCTCTTTGATGACAATAAAGTATCTGCAAAGCCAAAGGAGAAAGAAACTCATATCCCTCAGTTGTGGCATCGGTATGGTAAATGTTCTGAAGGAACTATACCGATGCGGAGGACAAAAGAGGATGATGTGTTGAGAGCAAGTTCTGTTAAAAGATATGGCAAGAAGAAACATAGAACTGTTCCTATCCCTAAATCTGCAGAACCTGACCTCATCAACCAAAATGGTCATCAGGTGAGTGTAATGATTTGTTTTGTAGCTTTGTTTGTTCTGAGGCTAATTTTCTTGTTCTTGAATGAATAGCACGCCATAGCTTATGTGGAAGGAGATAAGTATTATGGTGCTAAGGCGACTTTGAATGTGTGGGAGCCAAAGATACAGCACATAAACGAGTTCAGCTTATCACAGATATGGCTTTTGGGTGGTTCCTTTGGACAAGATCTTAACAGCATTGAAGCTGGTTGGCAGGTAAGACCAGTCTATGTCATCATTAGGAGATGCAAGGATACTTGTGTGCAATTCTTTGCGTGATTAGGTGTTTTGGATTTTGTATTACAGGTAAGTCCGGATCTATATGGAGACAATAATACAAGACTCTTCACTTACTGGACTGTAAGATTCTCCAAACTCCCACTGAATTGGCATATGTGTGGTATGTGTATAATATGCAATGACGTTGTATCATTTTTTTCCTGCAGAGTGATGCCTATCAAGCTACTGGTTGCTACAATCTTCTTTGCTCAGGCTTCATACAAATCAACAGTGACGTAGCAATGGGAGCAAGCATCTCACCAGTCTCTGGATATCGTAACTCTCAGTATGATATCAGTATTCTAATCTGGAAGGTACTTATGTCACACCTGAAACCTTTTTGTACTCTAAAACAAAAACTGAAACTGAACTTATCTCAGGATCCAAAGGAGGGACATTGGTGGATGCAGTTTGGGAACGGGTATGTTTTAGGGTACTGGCCATCATTCCTCTTCTCTTACCTTACAGAGAGTGCATCGATGATCGAGTGGGGAGGAGAGGTTGTGAACTCGCAATCAGGTGGCCACCACACTTGGACACAAATGGGAAGTGGTCATTTTCCAGAAGAAGGTTTTAGCAAGGCAAGTTACTTCAGGAACATACAAGTAGTTGATGGATCTAATAACCTCAAAGCACCAAAGAGGATGGGAACATTCACGGAGAAATCTAACTGTTATGATGTTCAAACGGGAAGCAATGATGATTGGGGACATTTCTTTTACTATGGTGGTCCCGGTAAGAACAAGAACTGCCCATAACGCAGACATGCGTAGTGTGTATATCTCCTTAAAGTCTTGTAAAATATCCTCCTCGTGTAGTAAAAAAAAGTCAGTTAGTAATGTTATTGTGTAAGCTCTCCGTAGGTGATGGGAAGTTGTCTGATTTTAACTTTGTATTAAGATGTTTGTAGAAGTATTCAGACAAAGGTGTGGCTTAAGTTTCTCAAAAGCTCAGGGAAACTTTACCTTTAGTGTAATATCACATTCTCCCTCACTTGTATGTCTATGTTCCCCTTTTGATCACTTCTCCCCTGATCGTTGTCTTTACATAGGTATAATTGGAGAATCAGCTTCCAAACAACTGGTTGATTCTCCATTTGCTGAGCTTTGATCTTTCTTCAACCTCATACATCTGAAAATCTGACTCTTTATACTTCTTTAGTTGCATTTAGATCCACCAAACACTAAGCTGTCTCTGCCTTACACAGCCAACAAAAATGGGTGAGTTCAGTCAGACGCAGAGCATCGCTGTGGTAATAACAAGGAAGAAAGAAATGTCTCGTGGAGGTTACTTGTTTCGTTAAAAATGATTGTTTAGCTACATATATACATTGATCACAATTAACAACAATTAATCTTATAAGTTATGTCTCAAAGTGGCGGTTTTGAGTCCTCTCACACGCCATTTGTAAGCTTGCAACCACATTCTCCGTTTAGTAGTGTACATTTGTTCAGTTTCCTTGCAGCACCATAAAGAGGAAGCAAACTTACGTACGCAGAGTTCACTTTTGCACATTATGAGCTTTGATAGCCACCACGCTGCGGAAAAATCTTTTTAGTTTAAACTTCCATGAAAGTCAAACCGTGATAATTCTTCTTTGCAGTTTTGTGTTTGAAATTACGAGCTAGATATCAGAAACACGAGCCACCAACTAGTTATCATCAAACTTATACTCCCGCGGTATCATAAAAATAATTTTTTTGAGGTTTTCACACATAATATTAAAAAAACACATTAGATCACTATAATAAATATATCATTTTTTATGTGTTTAAAAATATATATCATTTTCTGTAATTTTCAATTTTTAATATTTTTTAATTAATAAAAATTTAATAAAATCAATTATTTTTTTGAAGTTTGCAATATTTTCATAGACAATACAAAAAAAAATATTTTTATAAAACAAATTTTTATAAAACAAATTTCTTAATGAAACGGAGGGAATATTTAATTAGGTTACTTACTTTAATTAATGTGGATTCTTAGTTACTTCTTATTTTCAGCCACTGGAAAACTGTTACGTAAATGTGCATGAAAAATGGAAACAGTCAAATAGATAGCAAATATGTGTAGCACAAAAAAAAAGAGAGAGCAATTATGTGAAGATTTCAAACAAGAAATTGTAAAAGGTTATATAAAAAAAGGACAGTCAAAAAAAGCAAATGAATTCAAACTCCAGCAAACACAACGTTCAATTTTCAAATTAAAAGTGAACAAAATCATTGTTGTTAATCTAGCATTAGTCGCTAGAGGTTTACATTTTTGAAAAGGATTCCAAATAACGTAAGTGTTTATGGAACTATATATAAAAAGCATGTGTCATCTATGCTTTTCACAATATTAATAAAAAATATATTTAATAATTGACGTTTCTAACGATTTATTTTATATGTTAGTTAGTTTTTGATTGATTGATATAGCTGGGATTGTGTGCTTCCCCAATGCTAATCCAAGTATATACGTTTATTGAATTTGATTAATATGAAGCACATATGTAAAGATAAATGATCGTTCTTCATTAGTAAAAACTAGAAAACCAATATTCATGAAATGGAGGAAGTATATATCTATATAGATTTCTTGAAATTATTTATATATTTTTATTATTTATATAATTTTGTTATGCAAAATGAAAAAAGAACAACTCATTTTGTTTGGAAACTGAGGAAAACAACAACAATTAGTATCATATGTTGGGGCCACATTAAAGTGAAACCACATGCTTACAATAATGCATGTTCGGTGTTCAAGCTTTCCGGCTAGTTTTATTTATTGTGTAGTGAAAACAAATAGTATTGTACTGTATATTAATAATGATTTTAAGCAAGAAAAATGGCCGACATTAAAAAGAAAATAAACAGGTGTGATTAAAGATCTTGGGAAAGAGGGTGGTTGGTCATTTTCATAGTTTGGTTTGATATGAAAATATGAACGTTGGGGAAAGTATTATCATTAGTTTAAGTTATTTAGTTACGTAATCACCTTAAGAGTTAAGTTCTGTCAGAAATTACAAAATCAACAAAAAATATTATAACTAAGTTAAGTCCCATTCTTTAAGTTCTTGAATTTATCTTAATCTAGTATTCAGTGTTCACAGTTCACACGCTATCTTTAGATACACGAATCATGAGTCAAAATAAGGATACGCGATGTTAAATAATTTTTTTTTATTTTCATAACAAGCCAATTGTTAAACGTGGAGACCATACATATATTATAACCTAAAGCTCGATACAAATGAATATGAAGGTCATAATAATGATTAAATTTGGAAAATGCATTAGATGTGTTCGCATTTTAATCAAAATGAATGTCAAAGACATCTTCTAGAATCTAAACCTCTATTGATAAATTATCCACACGAATGTTCGACACAATTTACGTATGTTCAACACCTACATTATGGTCTAACCTACCGTAGGAGATAGAATGTTTACTATAACCAAAATAATAATAAAAACTATATAGAATATGAAAATTTAACAATGAGTGGTGAGGTTGTAAAGAAAGAACAGAGTAGTTGAGAAAGACAACAATATAGTTTGGGCCAAGAGACAGCCAATCTCTGCCAGCTGTTCAAAATCTTTGGACAACCTGTTTTGTTTCTTTCTTATTTACGAATAATACTCTAATTTACATTCACATTTACATATTAACAAATATTATTTTAGAAATATTTACATGCTAATTGCTTATTGAGTTGTATATTTAAATCACCGGGAGCTACAATTCAAATAGTTAGCAACAATATTTATGCAAACTAGTTAGGATTATTTACAGAAACTAATGTAAATATAATTGAAATATTTCTTTAATACATCCATTGAAGACGAGTACGTATTGTTTTTTTTTCTTCTATAGAGCTAATATATTTATTGTTGTAATTCAGACACCTTTTCCTTTGCTAAAAAGTTACTTAAAATATGTAATAAACTATTTCACATAGCCGTTTCTAAAACTCAACGTTCCCACAATTAGCTTATAAATACCCTTTCAAAACCACAAGGCCACCCACCACAACTCATCGTCGCATCAAAAAACAAAGCCTCAGAAACAATCTATTGACTAAGTTTCTTCAAAGTTCAAAAGAGGAGAGATGGAGTCAATGAAGATGAAGCTTATGGTGGTGTTGATGGTTGCTATTGTGGCTTTCTCAGCCGTAGGAAAGGCGGCAGCTCAGACGGGAGAGGCTCCAGCTCCAAGTCCTACTTCCGATGCTGCTATGTTCGTCCCAGCATTGGTTGCATCTGTTGCTGCTTTGGCATCTGGGTTTCTCTTCTAAACCAATCTCTACACATCACATAGAGTTAGGGCTTGTTACTTTGTTTTGCTTTTTTTACTTCTGTTTATTTCTATTGTATGATTTTTTTTGTTCTTGTTTTTAATAATTTGGACTACTATATATTATTTCTTATTAATATAACCTTCGGGGTTTGATGTAATTGCATGAGATTGTTTGTGTTTATATGTTTTAAAATTATTACCACCATAATAGTAACCGACCTCACATCTTCGAGTGGTATGATCAATGATGCGATATGAGCTGTGAAACTCTGGATGCTTTTGGTACCGTTGAAACGTGTGGTCACTATCATCATTGTTATCATCAACATATGATGTTATGGCCTCGGAGTTTACCCAATAATATTCTAGTGGACTGACTTTGCAAAACATAACAGGGAACATAACAAAATAAACTCCAAAAGGTGTTAAAAAAAACTCCAAAGGGTGGCAACAAGCACAGTAGCGGAGGAAGAAATATTTTTCATGAGTCAACTTCATAACATGCAAATTTGAAAGGGGACAGTAACTAATTTCATCAGATTTTCTATAAGAAAATACAAGTAATTTTTTTTTTTAAAAAACAGAAATTCACATGAGTCACTTGACCACCCTCCTATAAGGCTAGCTCCGCCACTGAACAAAGAGATGAATCTCCTTGCAACCTTATTTGCATCAAACTTTGTAATTAAACTCAAAAGAGTAAATGTAAATCATACAAAAAAACACTAGTCAATACAGATTTTCATATAACTAGCTTAAAGATGAAACGCAACCTAAATTTTAGTGTCAGAGACCTATCAGATTAACTTTACAGTACTAGCTAAGTTTCAGACCAAACCTAACAGTAACACAAAAGCAAACAAACAGTGTAATAGACCTAACAGTAACACAAAAACAAACAAACAAAGTGTAATAGAATAAACAAGAGGTTTATATTCGGAGTATGGGATGGTACCAGACACTAGCATGTTAAAGCCATGTGCGATGCACAGAAGCAATGGGACCATACCCTTTAGTTTTTTTACCTAAGTTCATGCTTGTGGCTTGGAGGAATGCCCTGAAAAGCTTTTGTAGGTGGCCACTACTTTTTTTGCATTTGTTTCTTCCTTTCCAGAATGTTCTCCATGTTCATAAATTTATTTTTATCCATATTCATCTTTACGGCCTGCGAATGAAAAGAAGAGTGGATGATGACACAGAGTGTGTTGATGGAAACCAATCCTATTAAGCAAAAAGCTAAAGATGAATACAACTTTTCTTATGATTGGCTGAATATAACTTACCACATAAGAAATTAGGAAGCAGCTGCTATAGCTATTGACCTATCTAGGTCTCAATTATTTGCTCTCTTTTTGTTTGTTTTTTTTTTGTAGAGAAAAACAAAAATTGTAATCATCAATTGTTTTTAGTGCGTTTGCAAACGCAAATGAACTTTGATTTGAGTTTTCATCAAAAGGTACAGTTGTGCTTTTCTTTGTTCAATTAATTGTGTGTTTTGCTGAGTTTCAGTCCCACGTTAACGTGGACGTAAATGCAATCTACAAGTTACGACAACTTATGTTCGATGTCCCAATCGTTACATGTTAGCATTCATCCTAAGATTATTAGAGCAGCTCGAATGAAAATTTCTAGCTCGATATTTTCAATATATATATATATGAATATATT